>JAJIBD010010668.1:0-13030 GCA_021461705.1 Cryptotis parvus | reverse complement strand
CCAGACAGTGCCGGGAAGTGAGTTCCCTTCTACCTCCGAAGCTGGCAGGGAATGGATGAAGACTCAGGAGTCCGATTCAGTTTTAAAATACTTTACTTATCACAGGTTCAGGCATACAAGTCAGCAATAGGAAAAACCCTGTGCTTAGGATTCCCGGCTAGAACCCCAGCCAAGCGTAGGCCAAGATGGCAGCCACCACGTGTTAAGGCCCTGTAAAGAGGAGACAAAGACAAGACTCCCAAGAAGAGTGCAAGCCCCAAAAGAGAGCCCAAAAGAGAGATTGAGCGAGAGGAAGCAGGCTGGTTTTATACCCCTGCAACTCAGACCTCCCACTATTATGGGAAGCAGGAAGGGTCAAATGCCCTTAGGTAATTTCTCCCAGCACCTCACCTAGGCCCTATTATATGCTAATGTTTTGAGCCAAGATATGCCTGGAAATGCCTTTATAGGGTAGAGAAGGGGATTTCTGAGATGGCATGTCTCTGTACCAAAGACTAATACTAATGCCAGTTAAATATTTCTCCAAGCCTTCACAAGAGTCTCATCTGCTTCACGGTAGTTTTGTATTTTAGTTGCCTTTGAGTTATCAGGGAGCCATGCTTGCTTGCTTGGAGGCAAACAGCATTTCTCTCTGGTCTAATTACTTAGAGATCCAACGTGGCCAGGCAAATATGCTGGTAAGATCGAGGCTAGACCCACGATGATTGTGGTAGCATGAGAGAATATTTATACCAGCCAGTACAGAATACCTGGTCAGATAAACTGCCACATTTAGACTACCCCCTCTATCTACGAAGTGACCTGCAGGAGGCAATCCAGGGCTGATGCAGAGGCTCTTAGAGGAGTCCTGCAACAATACCCGGCATCCCATAAGGTTCCCCAAGCACAGTCAGGAGTGATTCTTGAGTGTAGAGCCAGGAGCAACTCCTTGAACATTGCCAGGTGTGTCCCCTGCAACAACAAATAAAGTTCTTTCTCAAGTCCTTCTCATTTTTGTCTCAGACCACACCTAGCAGTGCTCTCTGGGGCTATTCCCTGCGGTGCTGAGGGTCCTTCATGGCTGTGTTGGGGACCAGGTAGTGCCTGGGACTGAATACCAGCAGCTGTGGCCCCCAAAACATAAACAAAACAAAGATGGCTTTACAGAGCCACGGTGTGTGTGTGGGGGGACTGGATTGCTACCCCCAGACCCCTGGGGCAGTGCAGGGGATTGATGATGACAGTAAATATTTATTTGGTTTTATGGGCCATGCCTGGCAGCACTCAGAACGTACTCCTGGCTCTGTGTTTAGAGATCACTCCTAGAGAGGCTTGGGGACCTATATGTGATGCTGGGGATTGAACCCAGGTTGGCTGCACGGAAGGCAAAGCACCCTCCATCATGTACTATCTCTCCAGTCCTGTCAGCATATTTTATAGACTACTCTGGACTAAGCAATTTTGCTCTGACACATTATCTTATTGAAGGGGGTCAGGGAACAACACTTACTAAGAGCACAGACTGCATAGTCGGCTGGGTTCCACTCCCCACTTCCGAACTTGCCAGCTGTATGCTCTTGCTGGCTTTTGATCTTGCTAGCTATATGAACTTAGAAATCATATGACTTCTTTCGTTTCTTTTCTTTGCTGGGGGAAGGCACACCTGACAGTGCTTAGAGGTCATTCCCAGTGGTATTTGGGGGATCATATGTTTCCAGGATCAACTCCAGAACTCCAACACAAAAAATATGTGTTCTAGCCCCTTGAGCCCTTGAGTCATCTTCCTGGCCTTGTGAACTTCTTTACCTTCAGAACTGGTATTATAACTACCTCAGAGTTCTAGTGAGGATTGATTGAATGTTACTGCATCACTGTATCACTGTCTTCCCATTCATCATCGACTGGCTCGAGCGGGCACCAGTAACATCTCCATATGTCCTGTCTCATGCAAGTAGAGCCCAAGGGCACCTGCTTGCTCCAGGAACATAAAGAGCCTCAAACCATTCCATCAGGTCATGGGAATGACCTAACATAGTTGTTACTGGTATTTGGCATATCAAATATAACATGGGTAGCTTGCCAGGCTCTGCCGTGTGGGTAACATACTCTAATAGTCATCTCTAAATCCAGCATTTATTGATGAACCGTGCAAGCGGCAGTGAGAGCCAGGCTGTGATAGGCTGGGTGGAGTTCTGACGAGGGGGAAGTCCAGATGTGGAAAATGGAGGCCCTCATGGAGTGGGGGTCGTCTGGCTTGTTGCGTAGGCTCTGCTGGGGTGGCAGGCCAGGGCTAGAACCCGCCATCCCTCCTGGGCGCCTCATGAGCAGCTGGGCACAGGGAGAGCCAGTAACAGCTTTGCCCCATGTCTGTGAGTCTTTCACACACACTCATACAGACACGAATACATACACGGTCACACATAGCTATACACATAAAGGCAGCAATAGATTTACATCTCTATTGTTCTCACCTATTACATATAAAATGCTTAGAATGGAACGCGTGACATATTATAAATATTTTATTAGTATCCATGATTATGTTAATGAATGCTTGTAAAATGTAAGTTCTTATATTATACTTATATACCTGCTCATACTCAGAGGCTACTCTGGCTCTGTGCTCGGGAGTGACCCTCAGAGTTTCAGAGAACTGAACTGGGGTTGACCTAATGCAAGACAAGTACTTTACCTGCTGTATTATCTCTCCAGTCCCATCCATTATTATTTTAATATCCTCCTGCCCATCCTTCAGGCTATATAATGCTATCCCCAATTTTACACATGCAGAATCTGACTTTTAGAGAGAGGAAGGACTTGTCCCAGGTTACTTGACTCTTGGTCTGGCAACTAATCCAGATGTCATATGTTGTATGCACATTTACACTTTTGTTTTGTTTGAAACCAGACATGTGCTCTGCTGCTGAGCTACATCCCCGCCACTCTGTGCACATTTTTTTTTTCTTTTTTGGGTCACACTGGCAATGCTCAGGGGGCTACTCCTGGCTCTGCACTCAGGAATTACTCCTAGCGGTGCTCGGGGAACCATGTGGGATGCCGGGATTGAACCCGGCCGGCACAAGTCAGCCGCGTGCAAGGGCAAACACCCTACCCACTGGGCTATTGCTCCGGCCCTGTGTGCACATCTTATCTTTCACTCTTCTCCCACTCTCTGTCAGGGTGGGACGGGTGAAAAGGAAGAAGTGGAGGAGAGTTGATACTGTCATCCCTAGCAGACCGTTGGGCCATTTCTTCAGGGAGCCTTTCTTTCAGCGGGTAGAGGATGTTTGGGTCAACCCAGCAGTACCAGGGCCTATTCTTAACTCTGTGCTCAGGAATTGTTTCCAGTGATGCTCACAGACCACGCGAGTGCCAAGGACAGAACCGCAGTCTACCACATGCAAGGCAAGCATCTTAACTCCCCTGTCTATCTCTCTGGTGCTCCAGGGAACACTTCTGTATGTAGAGGGTGCTTTGTCCATGGTCTACAAATTATGCATCGTAGAGTGTGTGCTGGTGGTAGGTGGGAAAGAACAGTAAAATTCCATATTACAGTAGTCTATGTCATCTGCTTTTCACTATTCTAACCCTTGTCTAATTCATAAGCATGTAAGTAATTTATTCTTCAACAAATAATAAATGAAACCTTGCAAAATATCCTCCTGTTTTCGTGGGGTCAGTCCCTGGCAGAGCTAGGGGCTCCCAGATTTATTTCTGGAGATCTCAGCTCAGCTGGTTTGGGTGCCATGCAGTGTCAGGGATTGAACCTGTGACCACATAAATCTGTACTCCATCCCTCTGAACTATCTCTCCTGCAAAGCCCTTTTTGCCCTGGAATTCTATTGGTAGCAAATTAAATTAATTAAAATCTTACTCTGCATTCTTCTCACTGGATTATGGGCAAAACAGGAGCCAGTCCTATGTGTCATGATGGGCAAAGAGCTGAAGTTAGAGGTTTGAAGATTTCAAGATGCCTAAAATAATCAAAGCTTAGAGGACATTGAGGAATTTTAGAGCCACAGAAATTGACCTGCTCATATCAACCTTTCTAAATTAAAATTTTTCTTAGCCTTTAAAAAAAAGTCAGAAATAAATATAACCCAGTTCCTGCCCTAGGGACTTAAGTCTTCTGGAGAAAGAATATTTAAGAGCAAAGTAATGTGATTCCTCCACCTTTTTTTTTTCCTTTGAGGGGAGAGAGGAGAGGGAGGGCGGGGCAGGAAACAGTGATCAGTTATTACTCCTGGATTACTCAGCAATCGCTCCTGAACTCAGAAATCAACTCCGCACTCCAGTTCCCTGGTAGAGCTCGGGGAACAAAATGTGGTGTCCAGCCCGGAGGGGGATGGGTGAGTCCCTGGCTGTCCCAGCAGCTGAAAACCTCCACACTCCACAATTGCTGCTGTGTTCAAGGCTAGATACCACTGGTCAGATGAGCCCCACCCAGAAACTAATCCACTGAAAAACTCAGGTATGCGGGTTTTGTGACTGAAATCTCCAGGCTTACAAGGAGTTGGGGTTGGGCTACCTAGCCCCGGCTCCCTGTTCTTCCGGAAGGCCAGGCATGAACTGCCTAAGGCGCCCAGTAATCTCATCCACCAGCCGTGATCCAGAGACTCATATATGAATCTCCTATAAAAGAGATCAACAAGTGGCAGAGATGCTTCTGGTCCCTGTGCCAGGCTGAGCCAACTGGGGCACCCCAGAGGAGGATGGTGAGTCCCCAGCCCATCCCAAAGAGTCCCAGCAGCCGAAATCGCCACACTCCACAACTGCTGCCGTGTTCAAGGACAGACTCCACTGTTCTGAGGAAAGGACAGACTCCACTGTTCCCAAGAGCTCCACCCAGAAACTAGTCTGTTGAAAAACTTAGCTTTGTGGGTTTTGTGACTGAAATCTCTAGGCTTTCACTGGAGTCAGGGTTGGGCTACCTACCTACCGCCCACCTCCCTGTTCTTCCGGAAGGCCCAACAATTTACACCCTTGGCCCAAAGCCACCACCTAGTTAAAAAATTATTTTTTTATTTTTATTTAATTAATTATTTAATTAATTAATTTGCCTTTTGGGTCACACTCGGCAAAGCTCAGGGGTTACTCCTAGCTCTTCACTCAGGAATTACTCCTGGAGGTGCTCGAGGGACCATATGGGATGCCGGGATTGAACCCAGGTAGGCCACAGGCCAGGCAAATGCCCTACCCACTGTGCCATCACTCTGGACCCGAGTTCATACTTTAATTTCAACTTTATCACCCAGTTAAAGAGTCTGGAATTCCTGGAGTGCACAGCTGCACCTCAAACTCTAAAGACTGATATACCAAGTAACACACCATATTTAGGGGGATGTAAAGTAAAAGGCAAACAGTAACAAAATATATACACACAATGCCTATCCTGTAACAACACATCAGTAATTTTTATACAAGGGTTTAATGGTTCCATGGTGAGACTGAACAATCTTCACTAACTTTCTTCTAAGGAAACATTTCTTGATCATTTTCAGCACACTGTTTATAATAATCAGTATGAAATAAAATATTGAGGGTCTTCTATAGAGGCAGGCTTAAGGGGTGGTTGAGAAAATTCAAAATAATGGTGGTCTGAAGTCGGAATGGTGGTAGGATTTGGGTTGAATATTTATTTTTATTTATTTTAGTTTTATTATTTTTTGGGGGTTGAATATTTAATGTCTGTAACAAATTAACATGAACAACTTTATTAAAAAATTGAATAGAAGCCCACTAAATTCAATAATTGAAAGCAATAACACAAATGGTTCAATTTGCATGTAACAGCTCAGTTGAAAATTATGACTTTAGCAATACCATTACAAGATATATGTTGCAATAAGCAGTATAAAGTCAATTAATTAGTGCCTACTAAGGGGAGCAGGTATGTGTGTGGGGCGGTTGTAGGTGGGAAACTACGGATTTTGGTGGCTGTAAGGGCACATTGGTGATGGGACTGATGTTGGAATATTGAAGACCTGAAACACCTGTATTGTGAACAACTTTGTAAATCACAGTGTTTAAATAAAGTTAAACAAATTTTTAAAATGTGGTGCTCAGGATCAAACCCAAGTTGGTCACATGCAAGGCAAGTGCCTTATCTGCTACACTCTCCAGTATGAAGTAGAGTAGATGTGCAATTGCTTTGCACACTGCTTGTGAGGTTTTATCCCTAGCCCTCCACAAATGATCCCTGAGCTCAGAGCAGGAATAAGCCCCAGCATAGCCAGGCATGCCCCCAAAACAAACAATCAATCCATAAGTACCATGGCATTTACCAGCACAGGGGTCAGCAGCCTAACTAGGGACAGGACAGGCTTCCCTGAAGAGATCATACTTCACCCAGCCTTTGAAAGCCAAGTATGAAACACCTAAATCAAGAGGGGAGCTCAGTGTCCTAAGTATAGAACTGCATGCTGAAGGCCTGGAGCACGAAGGAAAGCCAAGCACACGGCAGACGTGGAAGGCGGAGGAGGCCCAAGTCTGCAGGCGCGGGAGAAGAGGCAAAGTTGAGAGGCTGGCAGGCAGGTTACAGCAGGACCAGGGGAGACGGGGCTAAAAGAATACTTCATTCTTTCTCATCAGCTCCTTTCCTGCACAGCTGCTTTTTCTTTCTTTTCGTTTATTAAGTTATTGAGGTAAAATAAATAAAAGTTTGTGAGGGTGTAAATGTTTATGACAACTGCTTTTTATTTTTCAAGCAAGCAACATTTGGACACCTACAGAAGTTCAAATTAGGGGACCGGAGTGATAGCATAGCGGGAAGGGCATTTGCCTTACACATGGCCGACCGGGTTAGATCCTCGGCATCCCATATAGTGGATCCCATACACACAATGCCTATCCTGTAACAACATATCAGTAATTTTTTATACAAGGGTTTAATGGTTCCATGGTGAGACTGAACAATCTTCACTAACTTTCCTCTAAGGAAACATTTCTTGATCATTTTTAGCAAACTGTTTATAAGAGTCAGTATGAAATAAAATATTGAGGGTCTTCTATAGAGGCAGGCTTAAGGGGTGGTTGGGAAACATTCAAAATAATGGTGGTCTGAAGTCGGAATGGTGGTAGGATTTGGGTTGATTATTTATTTTTATTTATTTTATTTTTATTATTTTGTGGCACCGCCAGGAGTAATTCCTGAGAGCAGAGCCAGGAGTAAGCCCTGAGCATCGCCAGGTGTGACCCAAAAAGCAGAAGTTCAAATTAGGGGGCAAAGAAAAAGTAGAGCAGGTAAGGTGCCCCCTTGCAGACAGCCAACCCAGCATGTCCTGCCACCTCCTATCAATTGTCAGGTAGAAACAGGGGGTTCAGCACTAGACTTGTTGGGTCATAGTTTGAGATGGGTGAGAATTTTTTGATCTTGGTGTTGGCTTTGGGGCCACACCTGGGGCGCTTCGGGGCTTACTTCTGGCTCTGCACTCAAGGTTCATTCCTGGTTTTCCAGGGGCACCATATGGGTGTCAGGAATCAAACCTCGGTTGGCTGCATGAGACAAAGTCTCTAACCACTGCATTATCTCTCTGGCCCAAGCTGAGCATTTTTGGAAAGCACTGACTGTCCGCCCCATGTTTGGAATGGTTAACCCTGGAACTTGAGCCCTTCCCTACCCATGTGTTGCAACCTGTTGGGTCATTTATTCCCTGGATGTGCAGCATGGAACTAGGTGGGACTGAAGCTACACCGCAACTGCTGATGCAGCTGGCCTGGGGGTCCTATGTGGCTACTATGCCCTGGTACAGCGAGCTTCAGGGGTGAGGGAGATGGTGCAAAGGGCCGAGCTCATTCCTGGTGTGCTGAGGCCCCATGCACCACCAGGTAGTCCTCCCAGCACAGCTGGAATTGCACTTAGGTTCTGAAGATTCCTGAACACTGATTTGGATTCCCCCCCCCAAAAAAAGTGAGGTAGAAAAGGAAGAGATTATCAAGAGCACCATTAGGCTAGAGCAACATTCCATCACTGGGTGCCCCTACATCTCTGATCACTGCTGGGGACCCCCCACATATAAAAAGTGAAATGGAGGGGCTGGAGTGATAGCATAGCCAGTAGGGCGTTTGCTTTGCATGAGGCCAACCTGGGTTCAATCCCGGCATCCCATATGGTTCCTTGAGGACTGCCAGGAGTAATTCCTGAGTGCAGAGCCAGGAGTAACCCCTGAGCATTGCCAGGTGTGACCCAAAAGCAATCGATTAGATAGAGAGAGAGAGAGAGAGAGAGAGAGAGAGAGAGAGAGAGAGTAGATAGATAGATAGATAGATAGATAGATAGATAGATAGATAGATAGATAGATAGATAGATAGATAGATAGATAGATAGATAGATAGATAGATAGATAGATAGAAAAAAAAGCAAAATGAAGAAGAAAAGAAAAATTAAGTCCCTGTTCTCTGGGATCTCACAGCTTTAAAAAATGTAAGTCTGTCCTGAAGACACAATAGGGAATGATTAGCTGCTTAGCTCAACTTAGATCTTACAAAGTGTCTAATTTTGTGTGGTGATCTGGTTTTATTAAGGGACCTCACAGGCTGGTAAAACAGGTCGTGTGAAAACTGTTAATGAATAGCTGCAGAACTAAAAGTGGAGATCACAGCTGCTTATCACACCTCTGTCAACCAGGAAAGACTGGGAAGGTGTCCTAAAGGAGGCGCCAGGTGTCAGGGACCTGGAGTCATAGGTGTCATTATCTGGAGGATAGTCCACATAGGCGAAACAACCCGCAGAGCTCAGAAACAGTAGCGAGGCAGAGATTGGTTCAGGGGTTGGGAATATAGTGGTAAATATATGTCTGGCGTGTGAGAAGCCCTGGGTTTGATTTAAGCAGCATGAAAAATAAATACAAAATAATTGGTTTGTTTAGCCCAAGTGCAGAAGTATGGAAGCAGGGACCAGGTGATCATGAATACTGAGCTGAGAATGTGAGTGTGAGGCCAATGCGAGGGCCGGTGGATTTCAACAGGTTACACCTGTTGTTTCTGAAAAGCAAAGTCCAGGGCTGGAGTGACAGGGTAAGCCTGTTCAATCTCCAACACTCTATACCTGAATGTCATCAGGGGTGACCCCAATCACAGAGCTAGAAGTACCCTCTGAGCACTGCTGGTACTTTGGACAGCCCCTTCCGCTCTTCTCCCCACCAAAAGAAAGAAAAGTGAAAATCCCTTTCTTTGGTGGGCACAAGTGTGTTTGTTTTATAAACCTGAGGAGAAAAGATGATCCTCAAACTCTTTTTAGTGGGGGCCAGAGCAATATTGCAGCGGGTAGGACGTTGCCTTGGCGTGCAGTCACCCTGGGTTGGATCCCCAGCATCTTCTCTGGTTCCCGAGCACCACCAGGAGTAATTCCTGAGTGCAAAGCCAGGAGTAATCCCTGAGCATTGCCAGGTGTGAAACAAAAAACAAAAAACCCTTTTAGTGCCTGTGTCTTATGATTTTCACTTAGAGCTGTGTTTCTGAGACAGACTTAATTTGCATCCAAATCACCTGGAGATCCTGGTTTAGTAGGTTTGGGCAGATCCCAAGAACTATCTTTCTATCAAGATATCAAAGGCTGCCGC
Organism: Cryptotis parvus; assembly: GCA_021461705.1. NCBI lineage: Eukaryota > Metazoa > Chordata > Mammalia > Eulipotyphla > Soricidae > Cryptotis > Cryptotis parvus. Next base: position 3,491 of record JAJIBD010010668.1, on the reverse strand, counting down.
TGCGGATTCCACTTACAGTAGCAAGGATTACATCATCTCCATGCTATAAATTCTATATAGATTTTATGATTAGAAATAGCATAATTATTTCTACAGTGTTTTAAGATTTACAAATGATATGCTTACCTTATCTCCTTTCTTTCTGCAACTCTTCCTGAGAAGAAAAATATGAAGATAAGATATTCATGGTCATATGAAGCAATGTTAAAACTTTGGCATTAAGGGCTGGAGCAATAGTACAGTGGATAGGGCACTTGTCTTATATGCTTCTGATGCAGGTTCAATCCCTAGCATCCCATATGGTCCTCGAAGAACCACTAGGGAAAAATTCCTGAGTGCAGAGCCAGGATTAACCCCCCCAGTGAATATAACCAGCTGTGATCCCAAAGTAACAATCAAAAAACTTTGGTATTAAGATTAGTCTGTCAAGAGTGTAGGGCATTTGCCTTGTAAGCAGTCAACCCAGGCTTGATCCCTGGCATCCCATATGGTCCCTTGAGCACCACCAGAAGTAATTCCAGAGTACAGAGCCAGGAGTAACCCCTGGGCATTGCCAGGTATTATCCTCCTAAAAAATTGTCTGTCAGAGGCCAGAGACACAGTAAAGTAGTCAGGGTGCTTGTCTTGCATGCGCCTGACCCAAGTTCAATCCTTGGCGTCACATGTGATCTCCTGAGCTCCCCAAGAGTGATCCCTGAGTGCTGAGCCAGGTGTAAACCCTCAGCACAGGCAGGTGTGGCACAAAAGTCAGAAAAGGAAAAAGTAAAAGCTGATTTTGGAGGTAAGGCTCTTCTTGCCTGGAATGCAGCTGACCCCCCATCTGGTTCCATAAACACTGCCAGAAGTGATCACAAAGCCAGAAAGCACTGCAGGGTGTGGCCCACCTCTCAGCACCCCAAATGAGATCGGTGTGTCTCTTTCCAGCATCATGCTGCAGTGAGGAGTTGAGTTCCATTTTAAAGAGACTGAGGATCTGAAAAGAAAATGGACTTTGTTTGCTAAGACCAAGTATTATAGAAGTGGCACAAGAAGAATTAGAATATAATCCTGGTGGCTCTGGAGCAATAGTCCAATGTGTGGGTGGGGCGTTTGCCTTGCACACGGCCCACCTGGGGTAACCCTGGCATCCCATATGGTCCCCTGAGCACCACCAGGAGTAATTCCTGAGTGCAGAGTCAGAAGTAACCCCCTGAGCATTGCTGGATGTGACCCACAAATAAAAAAATATATATATATATATATATTCCTGGTACTGGAGCAATAGTCCAGTGGGTAGGGCGTTTGCCTTACGCAGCCGATCCAGGTTCAATCCCCCGGCATTCCATATGGTTCCCTGGACACCACCAGGAATAATCTCTGAGTGCAGAGCCAGGAGTAACCCCTGAGCATTGCCGAGTGTGACTCAAAAGAAAAAAAGAATAGAACCCTCCGAGCCCTATTCCAGTGTAATGTTAGCATATTTCTATGCTTCTTCTGGCACTCATAATTACTCAATGCTGTTTTATCATTCACCAACTACATTTCACGGTAGTCACAAAATGGAGAAATGGTGAATAAGGAGGAAACCACCTTTCAATAATAGGAAAAATATAAGGGGAAAGGAGACTGAAGGGCTGGCACATATACTAATGTCAGCTCTGAAGATGATATCAAGGAACTCATTTGGGGGCCACGGATGTAGTGAAGTGGTGGAACAACTGTCTTGCACTGTGAAGCAACCCCTCATTCATCCAATAGAAACAGCAGCATTCATCTGGGCACTGTACGTTCGTTCATCAAATATTGACCAAGCCTGAATGTGTGCCAGATCCTAACGACAAAGGCATGACTCAGAAAATGCTCACGGAGCTCACAGTTGAATCTAACAGAGCATTTGACTGTTTACAAACCCTTTCCCCTTAATAAAGGCAGCCATTTGCTGAGGACGCAACATGCCAGTGTTATAAGATTTATACATCATTATCTTATGGTCTTAACTAATCCTCAAAATCTCTCCAGAATTTATACTACATAAAGGCAGAGATTTACAGCTCTTTGTTTCCTGCGGTAGCTCTAGAACCAGGAAGTGTGATTGTCACATCAGAGACAGCCACACTTGAAAGGATGGGCAGGAATACAGTTCAAGGGACTGGAACACAAGTTTTTGCTCGCTGGAGGACCAGGTTCTATCCCTGCTACTGCCTGTTCCTGAGCACTGAAGGTGTGGCCAGACACAAACAACAAAAAACTATTGACTGAGTGAATAAACAAACCAGTCATGGAGATTTGATTATCCTGTTTCAGAGGTGAGTCAGCAAAGGAGTCAGGAGGTGAAATGCTTTGCTTGGTGTCTCCCAAATAAGAAAAGGGCACTACTTTAATTTTTAATTATAACAAATGATCATTTATTGTACTGTGAAAAAGTGAACAGAAACTTTTAGCATCACTGACATATATAATAATTGAAAATGCTCAAAATCCTTTCACCGTATTTGTGATACTCTCTTTGGTAGCTGCTATTCCCATTATTTTATTTTTTATTCCCATTATTTTATTTTTATAATAAAAATAAAATAATGGGAATAAAAATAAAATTATAATAAAAATAAAATAATGGGAATAGCAGCTATCAAAGAAAGCTTATATTATTCTTAATATAAGCTTATATTATTTTAAAAAGCTTATATTATTTTTTTGCTTTTTTGGATCACACCTAGCAATGCCCAGGGGTTACTCCTGGCTCAGCACTCAGGATTTACTCCTAAGGATGCTCGGGGGACCATACGGGATCCCAGAGATGGAACCCAAGTCGGATGCATGAATGGCAAATGTTCTACCCACTGTGCTATCACTCCGGCCCTGCTATTCCCATTTTAATATAGAAAAACAAAGACCGCAATATTTTGTTTTTATTTATTTTTTAATCATTTTTTTAATATTGAAGAGTCATGATTTACACACACCTGCTGATAGTTGAGTTTTAGGGATATAATTCCAACACCAATCCCTCCACCAGTGTCAACTTCCCTCCACCAGAGTTCCCCAGAGTTCCCAGATGCCCTCCTCATCCCAAAGCTCATTCCACTCCCACCTATCAACTTGACAGGCACATTATAAAGTTCCCGTGGTTGCCACGTAGCTCTCACGTTTTCAGTTCTGTTGAATCTGTGTTCTGGACGTATGGCTATATAGCCCTCACTTGGGTATGAAGTGAAGCTAGTTTACAAGAGGTGGATCAGGGAGGCATGTACACAGTAGCCCGTGGGCCAGAGCTGGAGGGAACCTGGCCTGGTTTAAACTCTGCTGTGGCCTGGTCAGAACCGCTTGTTTCAGCATCTTCACCTTTGCCACTTGAATCCTGCTGTAGCTTTTACCCAAAGGTTACAAATTAAAGAATAAAATGTTATCATTTTATTATTGTTGTTGTTGTTGTTTTGCTTTTGGGTCATGCCCAGTGGCGCTCAGGGGTTACTCCTGGCTCTGCACTCAGGAATTACTCCTGGTGGCGCTCA
>JAJIBD010010667.1:0-50353 GCA_021461705.1 Cryptotis parvus | reverse complement strand
GGGGTATATGCCCAGCATGTTGTCGACAGGGGTTGGGGTATATGCCCAGCATGTTGTCGACAGGGTTGGGGGTATATGCCCAGCATGTTGTCGACAGGGGTTAGGGGTATATGCCCAGCATGTTGTCGACAGGGGTTAGGGTATATGCCCAGCATGTTGTCGACAGGGGTTAGGGTATATGCCCAGCGTGTTGCCGACAGGGGTTGGGGGTATATGCCCAGCATGTTGCCCGACAGGGGTTGGGGTATATGCCCAGCATGTTGCCGACAGGGGTTGGGGGTATATGCCCAGCATGTTGCCGACAGGGGTTGGGGTATATGCCCAGCATGTTGTCGACAGGTTGGGGGGGTATATGCCCAGCATGTTGCCGACCCTTCTTTGATTCCCCTACACCACATCACTGTCTTCCCGCTCATCATCGGTTTGCCTCGAGTGGGCACCAGTAACATCTCCATATGTCCTGTCTCATGCTAGTAGAGCCCAAGGGCATCACATAAGGTCCCTGGAAAAAATTTCAGGAGTAACCCCTGAATACCTCCAGGTGTGGAACCAAAATCCCAACAAATAAAACCAGAAAGAAATCTAAAAGTTTTTAAACTAAAAGATATCTATAACCAAGACTTATTTACTTAGAAATGTAGCTAATTCAATATTAAGGTAAAATCTTTAATATCATATATATTAATACATTATATGAATTTATATAAGGAAGAAATTTATACGATTATTCAATATCTATTTGTTTTTAAAAATCAATAATATGGGAATTATTGAATAATCCCTAACATAATAAAAAGCATATGTAACATGTGTATATCAGCATTTTATTTGGCGATTATTAAAGGTGTCTTTTCTAAAGTTAGAAAAAACAGAATATCTCCAGTATAACAATTTTTTTTGGCTTTTTAGGGTTACACCTGGAGTGGCTGTGCGGTTACATCTGGTTATGTACTCAGGAAATACTCCTAGTGGTGCTTGGGGGATCATATGGGATATGCAATGCTCAGAGATCACTCCTGGCAGCCTGGAGGACCATATGGGGTACCAGGGATCGAACCCAGTTTGACTGCATGCAAGGCAAATTCCTACTCACTGTACTATTGCTCTGGCTCGTATAACAATATATTTAAAATGTGAGAAATAGTGAACTCAGAGAGTTTGTGAGAATAGCTCTACCAGCTGGAACACGTGCTTTGCATGTGGTAGATCCAGGTTGTGTTTGTAGCACTGAAGGCACTTCTGGGGTATCACCAGGCAGAGCCCAGAAACTGGAAGAAAGAAAAAATTAAATTACTTTTGCAAAAAGTAAGAGAATATACCCAAAATACAAGAACTCAAAAAGAAACACAAATGTTAAAGAATTCAGTAATATCACTGGGTTGTAAATTAACACACAAAAATATCATTTACACATATCAAACAGTAAGTAACATACAAATGTGAAACATTATCACAATGATAATAACCTATTTTTTATAAAGCTTACTAAATTGGTAAGTAAAGTCAAAAGACAAATGATCATTGTATGCCTGAAACTCTCTTATGAACAAGTTTGCAGATCATGTAAAGTGTTTTTAATTAAAAATAAAGAAAAAATTTAAAGACAAATGGCAGCCTGGGAGGAAATGTTTTTACTCACATAAGAACAATAGTATGCACGTTTAATGCATGCATAATGTCTAATGTATGGGTTTTTGCTGTTTTAGTGAAGCAAAATAATTTATATTGAATTAACTTAGAAACTAGAAATAGGTAAATGGGAGAGAAGAAAAAGAAAACGTACTCAAGAAAGAACACAAGCTTGAAAGAGAGGCAAGCAAGCAACAAGATACGTGTTCAAGGGAGAACACAGGCTTGACAGAGCAAGTCTGCACAGATAAGAGACAAACAAGCAAGATATGTGTTCAAGAGAGAACAGGGGGCTTAAAAAAAAGCAAGTCCCTAATGTATGTTTTTAAAGTGAATAAAATCCAGATCCACTAGAAAAATGGGCAAGAGAGATGCAGATAATTCACAGAAACAAATTTAGAGATAGATCTCAAACACAGAAGGTAATATTAAACTTAAGAGAAACAACTTAAAACTACACAAAAACAGCACTTAGTGCCATTTCGTTTGACAAAAATTCAAAAGTGACAATGCATGTCGCTGTGGGAAAACACTCATTCACATGTTGCTCTGAGAGAGCAAAATAATTCAAACCCATCTGGAACAATAACTAGTAAAGCTATATACAATCCCACTCAAAATTTACCCTGCCTGGGAGGGATTTCCACCAAAATAAAACAACCAAAGCACAAGTTTTCCACTGCAGAACTATTTGTGCCAGTGACTTATCTTGGGTTCTGCTGATGAGAGGCAGAGATAGGGAGGTAGGAGAAGGGGAACAAAGGCCTTGATTCCAGCCTCCTGTTCCATTCACATCCCTCTGCCCCCCTCAGGTTCCATTCAGTTATAGTGTCAGGACTGAGCACAGTCTGACGAAAACCTCCTCTAAGTTTCTAGGTTCTCTTCATGCTCCCTTTTCCATGTTGCTACCCTAACCCTAAGGTCATATCTGCCTCTTACAGTTATCGACTGTATGATAACATCTCCATATGTCCTGTATCATGCTAGTAGAGCCCAAGGGCATCATCAAAACTGGCATCCCAGCATCAGAGATAGTATAGGAGATAGTGCACTTTCCTTGCATGCAGCTGATCCTGTTAGAATCCTCAGCACCACATATGGTCCCTGGCATAACCAGAGCAAATCCTCCCCACCAAAAAAACCCAGGTGCCTAGGAATGGGGATGTGGCTCAGTGGTTTAATATAAAGTATATGCTTATATGTGTGAGGTCCTGGGTTGGATCTATGACATGGGGGAAATATTGGGAATGGCCCTAAAGTAAAACCATTTTCCATGCTAAAATACTTACTTGGTATAGTTACTAGACAGAGAGAAAAGTATAAATTCTTTAGGCTCTGTGTTTGAGATTTTATTTCTACTCTACAGCAAGCATAGACTTACCAAGCTAAGACATTGGATTAAATATTTAATCCAATGTGAGTGCCAAAAAGATAGCACAGGTGGGTAGTGTATGCCTTGCATGCAGGTGACCCCAGTTTGACTCCCAGAATTGCAATATGGTCCCCACCAACACCAACAGGAGAAATTCACTGAGCACAGAGCCAGGATAAGTCCTGAGTATACCTGGGTATGCACACCTACCCCTATTTTATTTTAAATATTTAGATGTAAAAAAGAAAAGTGTAAACTTTCCAAAAATGGAATTTATCTATTATTATAATTTTGGGTATCACTTTCCACTTGTCTTCCGTTGTTCATCGATTTGCTTGAGTGGGCGCCAGTAATGTCTCCATTCGTTGGAAATGAGTTCCATTATTGTTACTGTTTTTTTGACATCTCAAATACACCACGAGTAGCTTGCCAGGCTCTGCTGTGGCTCTGGGTTCATCCCAGGGGACCAAGTCTTTTCTGTGTCAGACCATCAACCATCCAGCGTCCATGGGACAGAGCCCTGGGTGTAGACAAGCCTATCTCCTGTCTGCCACCTGCTGATGCAGCCAGGCACCGCAGCCAAACCTGCAACACCTCGAAATTTTTTATTACTTGTGGGGTCCACTCCCAGTGGTACTCAGAAAGCCACATGGTACAACCAAGGATCCAACCAAGGCACTCACAAATGCAAAAGCCTGTACTTGCACCCAGCTTTAACCAGAAATGATTTTAAAAGAAGATATAAAAAGCACTGAACATACAAAAGGAAGAAATAGCCCAGAACTTGTCACCAAAATGCTCTGTTAAGGAGTTAAGACAAATTTTAGAAAATAAAGAGTTTTAACACAGTTAATGGACAAAACTCCAGAACCCCGCAATATAAACAGAACCTCTACAGGACCAATAAGAAAAACTAGATTAAAGAATGAATAGAGTATTTGAACTGCAACCTAAAGTAGATGAAAATATTGGGGCTGGAGCAATAGCACAGCAGGTAGGGTGTTTGCCTTGCATGCAGCCGACCCAGGTTCGAGCCCCGCATCCCATATGGTCCCCGGAGCACCACCAAGAGTAATTCCTGAGTGCAGAGTCAGGAGTAAACCCTGAGTATTGCCAGGTGTGACCCAAAAAAGCAAAAATAAATAAATAAATAAAATAAAAAATAAAGTAGATGAAAATACAAATGGTCAGTGAGATAAAATAAATAAAAAAAAGACTTCCAATTTAATTCCAGACCTTTTTTTTTAATTCTCCTTTCCCTTTTGTTGTTATTTTTGTAATAACTGGAAACTAAATATTTGATTGTGGTGTTTGCCTGATATTTAATAAAGCCACAATGAGGTAAGTTCTTATTACTAGATTGGAAAAATTGAGAAGTCAGAAAATCTCAAGTACCAATGAGGTTGCAGATTAATAGTCTAGTTTATAGATTACTGTTACAAACACAAATTAGGAAAAAGACTGTTTGGAAGATCTATTTTATATTGCCTTATAAAATAATAATTTTCAAGCTCTAAGATAAATTAGTTCCACTTCTAAGAAAATATTGTGGGGAGCCAGGGAGATAGTCCAGTGATCAGGGCACTTCCTTTGCACACGGTCTACTGATGTTTGATCTATCCCTAGCCCGTATTGTTCTCTGAGTTGCCAGGAGTGATCCCTGAGCACAAAGTCAGGTATGGCACAAACCATCCCCTGACACCCTAAAAAAGGAATATGTTGTATATTTATAGGGCATTTTCATGGACTGAAGTATGAAATAAATTGTACTTATACCTCTTGAAGCATTTTTAAATAAATATTTTGAAAAATAATTTACTTAGAATAAAATTCATGGCTGTTAAGTTTACAGTTCAATGAGTGTTAATGAGCCCTTACACCAACCTCTCACTTCCACAATCAAAACATGAAGCATTTACATAACCTCAGAATATTCCCTTGCGCCTCACGACAGTCAGTCTCTTTCTCCAGGTGGCCACTGTTTGGTGTCTAGCAAGCAACAAACATGAGTGTTATCTGTTCTAAAGTTCATGGAAATAAACCATACAACATATATGATTTTGAGTTGTTCTTTCACTTTCAATGCAATTTTTTGGGTATCACCCATGTTTTTGTATGTGGCACTAGTTCACTCATTTTATTGCTAATTAATCTTCCACTATATAAATATATCAGACTTAATGGTAGTCAATGAGCTGTTTCATTTTGGTAGTTATAGATAAATCTATTATACTCTGCACGGTTCTTCTGTGGACACATGTTTTAATTTGTCTTAGGTAAATAATTAAGAATACTGGGGGCTGTGAGATGACTTAATGAGCTGAGCACATGCCTTGGATGAGGGGTGCCAGGGTAGCATGCCAACATCTCATGGTTCCCTGAGCACTACCAGGAGTGGCTCCTACCACAGATTCAGTAGTCCTTGAGCTAAACCCTCCCACCCCTATTAAAAAATAAACTTGGGATTCAATTGCTTAGATACTGAGTAGATGTCTATTTAATTTTATTTTAAAAATTGTGAAATTGTGTTTCAAAGTGATTGTTTTACTTTTACACTTTTGAGGGGATTTGGAGGGCCACACCTGGCAGTGTTCAGGGCTTACTCCTGTTTTTGTCCTCAGGGATCACTCCTTTTGGGGCATGGAGCTGAGGGGGTAACCCTTAAGAACAGCTAATGTGGCCCCAAAACCACAAAAAAGAAATCTGGCTTTTATTCTGTATGAGATGATAAGTCAGTGTTATATTTTGAACAGATGATAATATTATCTGAGCTACACTTTAACAGGATTTTTCTGATTATAATCTTGGAGGTAGATTGGGAGGCAAAAGTTAGAAAATCCACTGGGAAGCTATTATAATAATTCAGACACCAGGGGCTGGAGAGATAGTATAAAAGTAAGACAGTTACCTTGCATCGTCACCCAGGGGGCACTGCATCTGGTCCATGTTCTCTCAGGGCTCAATCCCAAGCACAGAGCCAGGAATTATTCCTGATCACTGCTGGGTATGCCCCCAAATGAACAAATAAAATAATAATTTTAATTAAAATAATTAAAAAATTTTAATTTTAAAAATTAAAAAATTTTTAAAATAATTTGTCTTTGAGAGATAGGGCAGTACTAAGGTTTTTCTTTACACACAATTGATCCAGATTCAATCTCTGGCACCCAATATGGTCCGCTGGGTACCACCAGGAATGATGCTTGAGCACAGAACCAAATTGCCTGTCCCACCCCAAAAAAAAAAGATTTTAAGCAACAGAGGATTTAACCCTGGCCCAAGGTGGTGGTGATAGTGAAAAGAAATGGTAACAATGCATTTTGAAGGTACAAATGGTAAAATTTGAGGCATGTCAAAAAGGAAAGGACTCAAGTAGATAGTAAGAATGAAAGAAAAGGGGCGGCGCAATAGTCCAGCAGGTTGGGCGTTTGCCTTGCACGTGGCTGGTCTGTGCCGGCCCGGGTTTGATACCCAGCATCCCATATGGTCCCCCAAGCACCGCCAGGAGTAATTCCTGAGTGCAGAGCCAGGAGAAACTCCTAAGCATTGCCGGGTGTGACCCAAAAGAAAAAAAAAAGATAACCTCCATCTTGGGGCACATCTCTTCAACTCTACCATTCTCCCTGCATTAACATATGCCTCAGAGACCTGGGCCCTACGGAAAGCCAGATGAGAATGCTATTCAGGTCTCCCACAGAGGAATCAAAAAGCTATGCTTGGAATATCACGCCTCACTCAAGTGAGAGAAGGAATCTGGAGTTTCAACCTCCATCGCTGTTTCAGAGTCAGGGACGCTGTCTCGTTTGCCAAGGTATCAAAAAATCAGATGGGCTGGACATGTAATGTGATTTGGAGATGACCGCTGGACTAGAGCCATTACCGACTGGATCCCATGGATGTCAAAAGATCACATGGCCGCCCACCTACAAGACTTCTTCGTCAAGACCCTGAACGAATAGTTTGAGGCTCTTCATATTCCTGAAGCAACCAGATGCCATTGGGCTACACTGGCACGTGATAGGGCCAAATGGAAATGTTACTGGTGCTCACTCGAGCAAATCGATGAATAAAGGAATGTCAAGTGATCAAGTGATCAGTATTTCAGAAGGAAAACTAGAAAACAATAATAGGATTATCTCCAAGATAAATACCGACTTTAAAACTCTTCTACTTTACGTGATCCAGAAACTCACATATAAATCTTGAAAGAGAGCAAAAATAGGTAAAGATGTTTCTGGTCCCCATGTCAGGCTGAGTCTACTGTATCACTGTATCACTGTCTTCCTGTTCATCGTCGATTTGCTCGAGCGGACACCAGTAACATCTCCATATGACCTGTCTCATGCAAGTAGAGCCCAAGGGCACCTGCTTGCTCCAGGAACATAAAGAGCCTCAAACCATTCCATCAGGTCATGGGAATGAGGTCTATAATTGTTACTGGTATCTGGCATATCAAATACAAAATACGACATGGGTAGCTTGCCAGGCTCTGCCGTGTGGGTAGCATACTCTTGTAGTCATCTCAAAATCCAGCATTTATTGATGAACCAGGCTGTGATAGGCTGATCTGCTGGGTGGAGTTCTGAAGAGGGGAAGTCCGGATGTGGAAAATGGAGGTCCTCATGGAGTGGGGGGTCGTCTGGCTTGTTGTGAGGCTCTGCTGGGGTGGCAGGCCAGGGCTAGAACCTGCCATCCCTCCCGGGCACCTCATGAGCGGCTGGGCACAGTGAGAGCCAGTAGTAGCTCTGCCCCATGTCTGTCTCTGAGTCTACTAGTGCACCCAAAAGGGGATCTGATGAGCTCCCCACCATCCAGAGTCCCAGCAGCCGAAAACTTCCACACTACACAATCGCTGCCATGTTCAAGGCCAGACTCCACTGTTTGGATGAGTCCACCCAGAAAGGAATCCATTAAAGAACTCAGGTATGCGAGTTTTGTGACTGAAGTCTCCAGGCTTTTACAGAGTTGGGGATGGGCTACCTTCCTCCATCTCCTTGTTCTTCCAGAAGTCACATCCTTGCCCCAAAGCTACCACCCAGTTACAAATTTAACTCCAACTATGACCCATTAAAAATGTTGAAATTCCTGGGATATAAAGTAGAAGGCAACCAATAACATTTAATAGGATATAAAATAGAAGGAAACCATAACAAAGTATATATGCACAATGCCTATTCTTTAACAACATATCTTGATGAGCCGGGCTGTGATAGGCTGGTCTGCTGGATGGAGTTCTGATGAGGGGGAGTCCGGATGTGGAAAATGGAGGCCCTCATGGAGTGGGGATCGTCTGGTTTGTTGGCGAGGCTCTGCTGGGGTGGCAGGCCAGGGCTAGAACCTCCCCATCCCCCCCCGGGCGCCTCATGAGTGGCTGGGCACAGGGAGAGCCAGTAGCAGCTCTGCCCCATGTCTGTGAGTCTTGGTGTCTAAATAAGGTAAAAAAGATTATAAACAAAGCTTCTGAGCCATCAGAGACTCAGACGGGGAGTGGGGGGGAGGGACAGCTGCCAGCCAGCTCTTCCCTAGCTCAGCTGACCATGAGGCCCCAGGAGGCAAGATGGGTTTTGGGAGTGGGCCCATCACTTCTGTAGGGTCTCGGAAGCAGCCGGATGAAACTCAGTCACCATAATAGCCACCAGTTTCGAGGTCTGGACATCACTGCTCATCAAAACCCACCCAAGTGAAATACTGATCAAGACCAGCTTAGTAGAGCAACTGATTTCAAGCCCAGGTAGGTGGCTCTTGGAGGTGGAAGTCACCAGGAATTCTCGAGATGAAGCTGAGGCGGCCCTTCTGGTGGCCCCACCCATGAACTGCCTCAGGGCAATCAGCCATCAGAAACTAGGGGGGCTGGGGGTGGGGGAGCTGCCTGCAAGCTCTTCCCTATCAGCTGACCATGAAGCCCCCAGGAGGCAAGATGTGTTTTAGAAACAATGCTTCTAAAATAAATAGTCTAGTACTTAGCATGCCTGCATGATAGCAATGTTTTGTTTTGTTTTTTTACAAAATTATTCATTGATACATCTGTAATACCTAGGTAAAAAGGCAGGCTGTGATATGCACTTGAGACTAACCTGACCAAATGAGCAAAGGACCTTTTCATTCATCCAACTCTTCACTTTTCATTTAAGATCTATCACTATCACTAGTATAGTGATATACTAGTATAGTGCCATTGTTCATCAATTTGCTCCAGCGGGCACCAGTAACATCTCTACACATCCTGTTGAAAGCAAGTGTAGCCCAAGGGCATCAGCTTATTCCAGGAACAGGAAGAGCCCCAAATCATCCCTTCAGGTCATGGGATGAGGTCCATAATTATTACTGGTTTTTGGCATATCAGATATGACACGGGTAGCTTGCCAGGCTCTGCCCATTTAAGATCTACAAATGCTCCCACACATTTGTGGTAGTTTCCACCTTTGGCAAGACCTCCTGATCCACATTTCGCCTGACCTTGGATATTGGTATCACAATATGTATATATATGTATATATATATTCATGCCATGCAAATAAATGCAGTCATTCTAAATCTGTCTCTCTCCTTCTGACTAATTTCACTCAACATGATCCTCTCCATGTCCATCCATTTATAGGCAAATTTCATAACTTCATTTTTCCTAACCGCTGCATAGAGGTTAGGTAAGACAGAGAAAGGAACAGTGGGCCAATAACTGTAGAAAGTCTATTACAATCTATAACATGTAAGAGAGGGAGAGAGCGAGAGAGAGAGAGAAAGAGAAAGAGAGAATAGAGATAGAGAACCTGCCATGGAGGCAGGCTAGGGGAGGGGGAGGGTATCAGGGACATCAGTGGTGGGAGGTAGGCACTGGTGGAGGGATGGGTACTGGAACACTGTATGGCTGAAACCCAAACATGAACATTTTTGTAATTGCAAAAAAATAAATAAAAATAGATCTACAAATGCTAAATTTAAGTTTCCCTATTCTGTATAAGAATAAAATGATGTAATATATCAGAGTAATTTCTTTTTTTTGCCACTTTATAAATACTTTATTTTTTTTCATTTTAATTTTTTTTAATTTTTTATTTTTACAATTACAAAGATATACAATTAAAAAGTTCATATTTGGGTTTTGGTCATACAGTATTCCAGCACCCATCCCTCCACCAGTGCCCATCTCCCACCACCAACGTCCCCGGTTCCCTCCCCCTCCCCAGCCCTCCTCCATGGCAGGTTCTTTATTTCTTTCCCCTTTTCTCTCTATCAGAGTAATTTCAGTTTTACCCTCTCTCTGAAAAACTTTAAACAACGAAAGACTCAGAAATAAATTCTCAAGAAATATTTTAATCTGTGAAACATAAGAGCAAGTTAAACTGACGTGCTTAAATAGTGTTTGTTATAATATCTTGTAATATGTCTACTTATAAGAGATTACAAAAAAACAAGAAGACCTTGGAGACAGAAGATAAAGCTGCTCGTGTTCCACATGCTGCATTCCAGGTTGTTAAATTTATCATTCTTGTTAGGAAGTAGCAAAGCAGCCTGGATTCACAGAAGCTTACTCATGTACAGCAAGGCCATCACTGGGGTGCACATGATTATTTTAGGTAATGATACATAGTGGAGAGACAGTATGGAAGACAAGCTACTTGCTTTGCAGGCAGGAACCCAGTTCCATCATAGGCATGGAATATGGTCTCTGAGAACTGCCAGTAGTGATCTCTGAGCACAAAGCTGGAAGTAAGCTCCAAGCACTGCTGAAAATGGCCTCAAAACAACAGCAAAACAATTAAAATTAAACCTGAGTCAGAGATACAGTGCAAAGGTTAAGGCATGTGTTTGGATCAGCTGCACGCAGTACTGTGGTTTGAGGCGTAGTACCAAGCATGGTTCCTTGAGGACCTCCAAGATGTCACCTTCCACCCCCAACCCCCACCCTACTATTAGACCTACAATTCCAAGGATATTCATGTTTTCTACTGAGTTAAAAGATTATTATCAACTAAAATGTGTTTATTTTGCTGAATGGGGGTAGCTTGTCTCCCAAGTTGTGCTCAGAAAGACCCGAGGGGTGCAGAGCTGCTCTGACCCTGAGTATTGGGAACCACCTGCCCAACTCCACAGTGCTCCAGGGGCTCCAGCACCGTCCCCCATGATGCTCAGGGTGCCTGAACCATGTGGTATAGACCACAGATCAAACCAGGTTCGACACATGCAAAAAAACAAGTGCCTTAAACATGTTTCAACCCTATACTATCTCTTAACTGTAAATGAAAAGAAAAATAGTATCACAGCTGGTATTTGTGAGGCTGCAAAAATTGTGAAGAGGAACTGAAGAGACAGTAGAGTTTGCTTGCACACAGCCAACTATGTTAATCCCAGTCACCCCATGGAGTGCCCTGAGCCTCACCAGAAGTGACCCCTAAGCACAGAGGCAGGAATAAGCCCTGAACACCATCAGTTGTGGGCACTCCTGCCCCAAATGTGAAATTGGTAAGTGAAAGACTGACGTTTTATCAATATTGGATTAAAGGAATAAGATTGACAAACTCAATATTCCTAAAATAAAAAGTCCCTGAAGACTAAATACATATATACATATATATAGTAAAATTGGTTTGAAGTACTTTTTCCCACATATGGATGGTCTATTTTGCTAGCAACCATTTGTTGTAAAGACTGACTTCCTCGGGGCTGGAATAATAACCCAGCAGGTAGGGCATTTGCCTTCGCATGCTGCCAACCCAGGTTCAATCCCCAGCATCCCATATGGTCCCCCAGCACCAACAGGTGTAATTCCTGAGTGCAGAGCCAGGAGCAACCCCTGAAAATTGCTGTGTATGTCCCAAAAAAGTTAAAAAAAAGACTGCTTTTCTCCACTGAATTGCACATATTTCTTTATTGTATTTACTTTGGGTTCCTCTGTTCTATTCTATTAACCTATTCATGTATATTGACACTAAAATAGACTAATAGAATTTATTTGTAACTATAGCTTTATAATAACACTATCTTCTGGTTAAATCATGTCTTGCTCTTTTTGAGTCACTTGAGCTAATCTAAATAACTTGCATTTCCTGGTACAGAACATTGGGCATTTGACTTGCATGCGGTCAATCTGGGTTCAATCCCCAACATCCCATATGGTCCCCTGAGCACTAACAGGAGTAATTACTGAGTGTAGAGGCAGAAGTAACCTCTAAGCATCACCAGGTAAGATCCAAAAAAGCCAAAAATAAATAAGTAGATAAATAACTTGAATTTCCACATGAATTTTAGACTCAATTTGCCAATTACAGTAAAAAGGTTTACCTGGATTTTGTTGGAATTATGTTGTATCTCTAAATTAGAGGGAAAATATCTTATCACTATCATGTCCAATAATATGCTGTATATCTCTATATTTAAACATCATCTTAAGGGGCTGGAACGATAGTACAGAGGGTAAGGTGTTTGCCTTGCACATGGCCAACAAGGATTTGATCTCCAGCATCCCATATGGTTCCCGAGCACTGCCAAGAATAATTCCTGAATGCAGAACCAGGAACAATCTGTGAGCATTGCTGGGTGTGACCCAAAACGCAAAAAAAATAAAAATAAGTGTCATCTAAAATATGTAAATATTTAGGGCCAGGGAGATAACTCAAATGGTTGACGCTCATGCTAGCATCGCTGGCCCACATAGTTCCTGGAGCAGACCCCACAGGAATGGCCGCTGAGAACTTCTTGGAGGGGCCTAAAATAGCAAACTAGACAGAAACAAAGCCATGTAAATACGTGGTGTTAGGGATCAAACAGGTGCTTCCCATATGAGAAGCCCATGCTCAGCTTATTGAGTCATCTCTTGGGCACCAAAGAGTTTATTTTCAATGTGAAATGGTTGTATTATTTTGCTAATTATCTTCTTCATGAGAATTTAATATAGTTTAAGTTTGCTAGTGTAGTAACTTACATTGGTTTATGACATGGATTGTAATAGAATTTTCAGTTGCCGAACACGTCCAGGTGGCTGTTGGCTACTTGGTCAGGTGGTGCTGGTTTCTGTGTTTGTAGTCTCTCTGCTGTGCTGTTTTCTAAAACAGTTACCCAAACTCACCTCAGCTGGACTCCCTCCACTGAGAAAAACATGATTTAGAATTTAATAACTACATGGATTTGATATTGTTCTTTCTAAACAACAGACTATAAAACCGAAACCTGAAAAGACTAGTGTCATATAAATGCCTGTGGGGAGAAAAAAGAATCTGAGATATGTCTTTTCTTTTTATAATCTGCTATTCAATCATCATAGGGAGAAATTGAAATATAGAAAATAAGTTCTTCATTATAGATTGAACCTCCAATCATATCCTAGCAAAATGCAGAAAATCTTTCCTAAAAACAGGACCAGAAAGGTTGGAGACAGGGGTGAAAACACTTTGCCTGAACAGAGCCAACCCTTCCTGGTTTCATCCCCAGAGCACTGCCAGGATCGAAAGCTGAGCACAGGCAGGTGTGGCCCACCAAAAGCTAATAAAGAAAGAGCAGCAGCAATCAATCTCTTCTTGGGCAAAAATAAAGGCCTGTGGGGGCTGGAGCGATAGCCCAGCGGTAGAGAGTTGCCTTGCATGCAGCCGGCCTCTGCCGGCCTGGGTTCGATCTCCGGCATCCCATATGGTCCCCTGAGCACCGCCAAGAGTAATTCCTGAGTGCAGAGCCAGGAGTAGCCCCTGAGCATTGCTGGGTGTGACCCAAAAAGGAAAAAAAAAAAAAAAATTAAATAAAAAATAAAAAAAAATAAAGGCCTGGGCAGGGTCTTCTGAGATGCAGTTGGAAGAGAAAGGAGACTGGAGGTGAAGCCCTTGATCTTATGATCTTGAACAATCAGAAACCATAGCTGGGTACTGGCAAAAGCAACAAGGTAGTCTACAACTGTCAAACTTCAGGGGCCAGAAGAGCAGAAAATGAAGTAAAAACAGTGAGACTTTTTTTTTTTTTTTGCCTTTTAGGTCACATCCAGCAATGCTCAGGGGTTACTCCCTTGCTCTGCACTCCGGGAACCATATGCGATGCCAAGGATCAAATCCAGGTAGGCCTTGTGCAAGGCAAACGCCCACCCGCTGTGCCATCGCCTCCAGCTCAAAGGTGAGATCTCTTAAGCAGAATGGCTTCTGGGTTGGAGGGACAGAACAAGGGCTGCCTTGTATGCACCCAAATTTCATGTCTGGTACCACATATGTTCCTTTGAGCACTATCAGGGGTTGCTAGAAATAGCATCTATGCACCTATATTGTGGCCCAACCCATTCCCCATCCTTACCAGCCCCCAAGAAAAAAAACCTGAACAGAATGGTTTCAGATGAAGAAGCGACACTGCTATCGTTCAACCAGGGCCCTTAAGGCAGAGAGAGCCTGGCACTAGAACCCCGTCAGTGTAGGGGCCTCCCGGGGACATCTGCTGTGCCATACATAACTGCTAGCCTTCATTACTTGCTTGCTATTCGGTAGGAAACAGAAAAAAGTCGTTTGTAAACCTCAAAATTCCCTAAACACACTCAAAGTGTAGATTCTTCCTCCTTAATATAAGCTTTATCACATAGTTAAATCACTCACTGGAAAATCTAGTCCACCAAATACACACCAGGGGCTAATTTTGTCTTTTGCTTTGTGGAGTTTAAGGAACTTTAACTCAGTAGCACAGCTGACACCTTACCTCTCCGCCTGACTTCACTCTAATCTTAATTTCTCTCTCCTCTCTCTCCCTCTCTCTCTCTCTCTCTCTCTCTCTCTCTCTCTCTCTCTCTCTCTCCCTCTCTCTCCTCTCCTCCCCTCCCCTCCTCTCTCTCTCCTTTCTTTCTTTCTACTCAGGAATTACTCCTGGCGGTGCTCGGAGGACCATATGGGATGCCCAGGATCGAATCCGGTGGACCGCGTGCAAAGCAAACGCCCTACCCACTGTGCTATTGCTCCAGCCCCTAATCTTATTATGTTTTAATTTAGACACTATGGTTTATAATTTTGATAGGGCGTTTGCCTTGTATCCGGCCAACCCGGTTTCAATCCCCAACATCCATTTGGTCCCCTGAGCACCACCAGGAGTAATTCCTGAATGAAGAACCAGAGGTTACCCCTGAGCATCTCCGGTGTGACCCCAAATGCAAAACAAAACATACATTAAAAAATAGATATAATTTTGTTGATGGGAAGGATTCCTGAAGGAAACATTCCTGCACCACAGTCTTCACCAGCATGTCTAACTTCCTGTCCCCTTATGCTGCTCTTTGATTTGTTTGGGGTTTTGAGTTTTAGTTTGTTTGCTTGCTTGCTTGTTTGCTTGTTTTTTGGGCTGCATCCAGCGGCGCTCAGAGCTTACTCCTGGCTCTGTGCTCAGGGATCTCTCCTGGTGGGGTTAAGGGACCATGCACATGGCTAGCGATTGAACCGACTTGC
Organism: Cryptotis parvus; assembly: GCA_021461705.1. Lineage (NCBI taxonomy): Eukaryota > Metazoa > Chordata > Mammalia > Eulipotyphla > Soricidae > Cryptotis > Cryptotis parvus. The sequence goes on along the minus strand of JAJIBD010010667.1, from coordinate 34,957 downwards.
CCGCTTTCGTTCTCTCTGGCTTTGTTTTTGTTTTGTCTGTTTGGTCTTTGTTTTATTTGCTCAGTGGGGCACTGAACTCCCTGCTCTACCCTGAGATGTGAGCTCTTCCTCAGAATCACAGCCCATCCCTTCTTGATTCTGTTGACGAGAACCCAAAGTTCCGAAGGCCTAAATCTCTGCCTGTGTTTCTACGGAGTCTCCTTCAGATTTCTCCTCTATGCACAGAGTGGGAAGGTTTTAAAATTGGTTGGAATCTTAAAATTGTGTATTAGATCTTTTTTATCATTTATTAAGTTCTGGTTTTAGCTTGTTAGATACATATTTTTCCTTTTGATATAAATGGTCACATTTTATTGGCTTGCCATTATTTATATTTTGCTATTATTTGAATTGAATTTCCATTTTTAAATTTATTATAATTTTAAATATTATTTTTAAATTTGTCTTCTTTATCAATTTTAGTAATATATACAAAAACTATATTTTGGCTTTGTTAGCATCTTTTCAGTTGCATGTACATTTCCCAAATTCCTTGATTTCTGCTATGAACTTTAGAATTCCTTTCATTCCATCTTTTCAAGTTTAATTTGCTTTTCTTAAAAATAAATTATTATGGATGGACATGGAGAAGATTATGTTGAGTGAAATTAGCCAGAAGGAGAGACAGATACAGAATGACTGCATTTATTTGCATGACATAAATATATATGTACATATTATGATACAATATCCAAGGTCAAGTGAAACATGTATCAGGAGGTCTTGTCAAAGGTGGAAATGATCACAAACGTGTGGGAGTCAGAGGCTAGGTAAGACAGAAAATGGAATAGTGTGCTAACAATTGTCGAAAGTACTAATACCAACCTAGAACTGAGCATTAAATACAGGGAAAAAGATACACATGACAACCCTTTAATATATGTTCTGTAATCCGCAATCTGGAAGGGAGGGAAAAGAGATAGAGAGAAAGAGAAAGAAATAAAGATCCTGCCATGGAGGAGGGCTGGGGATGGGGAGGGAACCCAGGACGCTGGTGGTGGGAGATGGGCCCTGGTGGGGGATGGGTGCTGGAACACTGAATGGCCAAAACCCAAATATGAACTTTGTAATTGTATATCTTTGTGACTGTGTATCTCACGGTGGTATAATAAAATACTTTTAAAAAAATAAATAAATTATTGTGGAGACAACTGAATTTCAACCTTGTTTATTGTAATGTTGCACTTAGAATTAAAATTTCCCTCTAACTAATATTTTACTATATTCCATAAATTCTGTTACAGTGTTTGTTCTATTATGTTCAAAATTCTGGGCCAGGGATGTGATTCAAAGGGCAGAGCACATGCCCTGCATGTGGGAGGCCTGGAGTCAATCCCTGGGCAGCACCAGCAGTAGCCCCAGAGTATGCTGGTAGTGGCTCTCCGTGTTACTTTAAGTAGAAAAATTAAAACTTCAATATATAATTTTCTTTCACTTGTAATATTTTGGGAAGTTTTTTTTTTTTTTTTTTTTGCTTTTTGGGTCACACCCGGCAATGCTCAGGGGTTTCTCCTGGCTCTGCACTCAGGATTTACTCCTGGCGGTGCTCAGGGGACTATATGGGATGCCAGGAATCAAACCCGGGTCGACATGGGCCGGCAGCGTGCAAGGCAAACGCCCTACCCGCTGGACTATTGCTCCGGCCCCTTGGGAAGCATTTTTTGCTCCCAATTTCCCTAAGTATGGGTTTCTTAAAATTGTCTTTCTATTCTATTGCTTTTTGTAATCTATTTTTATGATCTACTTTTATTTATTTTATTATCTATTGCTGTTTAGTTTAATTTCATTGTGGTCGGAGAACTTGTTTATTAAATTCCTTAATTAAAGGCTTTACATTCTGTCTGCTTCCATTTATGATTGCTGGGATGACGAAGGATCATATAGGCCTGCTGTGGTGCTCCTACATTCTTAGCTGTGGTGCTCCCCAGGCGCCACACATCAGGTTGAGGGGCTCACACACTTAGTCAAAGTGCTTACTGAGGGGCTGGAGGAGCAATAGTCCAGCGGGTAGGGCATGTACCTTGAACATGGCCAGCCTGGGTTTGATCCTCGGCCTCCCATATAGACCCCTGAGCACCGCCAGGAGTAATTCCTGAGTGGAAAGTCAGGAGTAAACCCTGAGCATGGCTGAGTGTGACCCAAAAAGGAAAAAGAAGTGCTCACTGAGGTTTGTGCTCCTTGGAGAGTGTTTGCACATATGCTCACGAGGGGCACTTCCTGTGGTTTACACCTCTGCTGTCTCACTTTCTGCAAGGGATGTGCATACATCTCTCAATGCTTGTGAGCCAGAGCGCTTTATACTCCCTAGTATCCCACACACACATGACTGTGATGCCATTGGAAGATGCTGGAGGCGCCAGGAACTGAAGATAGTCCAAGTTCGCACTTGTTGCATGCATAAGGGAAATGGTTCTGAGCGATAGTGCATGGGCTATCCTAGCTGGTGCCTGGGAGGGGCTGTGCTCACCATTGTCCCACCAATGTGGCAGTGTGCTTTGCTGGGAGGCAGCTGTGCCCATCAGTGTCCCACCAACAGGGCAGTGCACTGTTTGTTGGCTCTAGAGAACATAGTTTGAATTACAAAATGAATCCTTTGCAATTTGCAGAGACTTGTTGTATGCCCTCACATATATCCAGCTTTTGTTGGTGAATGTTCTCTGTGTACGTAAGAGAAATGTGCATTCTGTAAGGGAGGTTTGTTGTTCTGTATGTATTGGATAGGACAAATTGATCAGAAACGTTGTTCAGGGGCTGGCAAGATAGCACAGTAGGTAGGGCACTTGCCTTGCTTGTGGCCAACCCAGGTTCTATCCTCTGCACCCCATATGGTCTACTGAACCCTACTGGGAGCAAGCTCTGAGCACAGACCAAGAGTAAGCCAGCTCTGAGCACTGACAGATGTAACTCTCCAAACAAAACAAAATATGTTGTTTGGGACCAGGGAGAAGGACTCAGAGGGTGGGTGTGGGTCCTCTGCGTGACCCCCTACACTGCATGGCCCCCAAGCAGTACAGGAAAGACCCCTGAGTAACAAGTGCCACAGAGTGTGTCCCCAAACAGAGGATGCCTTTTTCTTGGTCAACCCTGAGAGTTCCTGTTATTTTCACCATCTCTAATAATATGATTGGCTTGCCTCAGGGAAAAAAAAGTTAAAACAATAACACAGAAGGCTCAACTAGTTCAGTAAATCCTCAGACAAGAACTTTAATAACATCATTGTGAGATATAACAGTTTTCCCAAAATTTCTTCGGCTGAGCTGTTCTTGATCGCTCCACCTACCACTTTGTTGTCATAAGCAATAAAAAATTATTTTGTGTCTGCTAAGGGGACAGACTCAGGCAGTGGGGTGGAAATTGGGGACGATGATGGAGGGATGTCACAATGTTGTGGGATTGATGCTGAAACACCGAATACCCAAACCACGATGTTTAAATAAAGTTAGGGAAAAATAGAAAATAAGACCCCAAAAAAGGCTGTCTAACTCTATGTACTACTTTTATGAATATGTATTTATTTGGAGAGATTTGGGTTGAAATCTCCAATTATTTGTATAAATTAATTAGATTATATATTTCACTTTAGAGTTATATTAGTTTTTACTTTATGAATATATATTAACATTTAGTTGTCGCTTTTGGGCAAACACTATGCCGTGCTCGGGGCTACTCTTGGCTCTATGGTCAGGGATGACTCGGGTAGTGCTTGGGGGGCTGTATGGATGCAGGGTAGCGGAGGACACAAGCCAGCGTTCGCCACATTCAAGGCAAGTGCCTTACCCCTCTAACATCTCTCCAGCACCTATTTTTTAAAGCTATGTTAAATCATAGGTTAGCAAAGATCATACAACTATAAGGGGCTGGAGAGATATTACCATGGCACAGTGGTAGAGTGTTTGCCTTGTACTTAGCTGACCCACTTTAGCCCCCAACACCCCATATGGTTCCCCGAGCAACACCAGGAATAATCCTAAGTACAGAGCCAGGAGTCACCCCCTGAGCACCACTGACTGTGACCCAAAACCAGAAAAAAGAAAACAACAGTAATGGTAAAATCAGCTAGTAAATAATAAAGAAGATCCTTAAACTCAGGACTGACTTTAAAGTACTTAATACAGCACTTTATGGTGCTTTTCTAAATTCACTACAATATGCTTTTCAACATAACATATAGTACTTTTCCAAATTTGACTTTGTTATAGGATTTTATTAAAAGGATATAGCATTATAGACTTTCAAAAACAGAATGAATTTTCAAAAGTGTTGATCCATTTACTTGAATGAGTTTTTTTTGTTATTGTTAGTTTGTTATTGGGGGATGGGGCTGTCAGCGGTGCTCAATGAGCCAGGGTCACGCCAGGAGCTATTCGGGAGGCCAGCAGGTGCCAGGGCTGGAATCAAAAAACCTGGTGCATGTAAGGGCATGTTTTAAAAAAAAGATTTTATTGTTATGCTGTGGGGGAGGGAGACAGATTTGTAAACCCCAGAGCGAGGTCCTGCCTACCCGAGGCCGCTGCTGTGCGGAGACCCGGGGAAGCCACCTTCACCATGTCGGATCAGGAGGCAAAACCTTCAACTGAGGACTCGGGGGATAAGGAGGAAGGAGAATACATAAAACTCAAAGTTATTGGACAGGATAGCAGTGAGATTCACCTTAAAGTAAAAATGACCACACATCTCAAGAAACTCAAAGAATCTTACTGTCAAAGACAGGGCGTTCCAACGACTCCGCTCAGGTTTCTCTTTGAAGGTCAGAGAATTGCTGATAATCACACTCCAAAAGAACTGGGAATGGAAGAAGAAGATGTGATTGAAGTTTATCAGGAACAAACAGGGGGTCATTCAAGGGTTTAGATATTCTTTTTTATTTTTTCTTTCCCCTCAATCCTTTTTTATTTTTAAAAATAGTTCTTTTGTAATGTGGTGTTCTAAAAGAATTGCGAACAGGCACTCAGTCTCTTTAAAACATCTGGGAATTTGAATTCTAGTGCCCATTATTCATTATCGTTTGTTTCCATTGTGCTGATTTTTGATGACCGAACCTCAGCCCCTCCATACTTCCCTCTCCTTTTAGAAAAAGACATGTGCACAGAAAGGCCACCTTTTGCAGGGACTCTGCATTTTCAGGCTTGTGATAAATAAGATCGACCAATACAAGTGCCCATAATGACTTTCCAATTGGCCCTGAAGTTCTAGCATGTGAATGCTTCACTCCTGGACTTTGCCTTTCCGTGGGAGATGGAAGTTTCTCAGAACTGAACTGTGGAAAATGACCTTTCCTTAACTTGAAGCTACTTTTAAAATCTGAGGGTATGGACCAAAAAGAAGAGGAGCATCAGATTGGAAATGAGATGACAACTATTATGAGAGTGATGACTAACTCCAAAGGTGGCTTCACTGAAGAGAAAGCATTTTAAGATTAATGAGAAATCTTGTCAGAAGATCCCAGAAAAGTTCTTTCATTAGCAGTTAAAGATACTCATGCAGAAGTGTATACAATAGAACACTGCTCTTTCTGGTTTTTTTTTTTTTTTGTATTTTTGGCCTGGGATATGGGTTTTAAATGGACACTGTCTGTACCAGCTTCATTAAAATAAACAAAATATTTGTAAAAACCGTAAAAAAAAAAAAGATTTTATTATATCACCATGAAATAGCGACTCATAGACATGGGGCAGAGCTGCTACTGGCTCTCCCTGTGCCCAGCCACTCATGAGGCGCCCGGGAGGGATGGCAGGTTCTAGCCCTGGCCCGCCACCCCAGCAGAGCCTCACAACAAGCCAGACGACCCCCACACTCCATGAAGGGCCTCCGTTTTCCACATCCGACTTCCCCTCGTCAGAACTCCATCCAGCAGACCAGCCTATCACAGCCCGGCTCACGCGGGTTCATCAATAAATGCTGGATTTTGAGATGACTACGAGAGTATGCTACCCGCATGGCAGAGCCTGGCAAGCTATCCATATCGTATTTGATATGTCAAATACCAGTAACAATTATAGGCCTCATTCCCATGACCTGATGGAATGGTTTGAGGCTCTTTATGTTCCTGGAGCAAGCAGGTGCCCTTGGGCTCTACTAGCATGAGACAGGACATATGGAGATGTTACTGGTGCCCGCTCGAGGAAATCGATGATGAATGGGAAGACAGTGATACAGTGATACCATGAAATTGACATTTACAAAGCTTTTTATGATTGAGTTTCAGTTAATCAGTGTTCCAGCCCCCATCCCTCCAGCAGTGCACATTTCTTACTACCAATGTCCCCAGTTTCCCCCCCCCCTCGGCCCCCGCCTGCCTCTATGACAGGCACTTTTCTATTTTTCTCTCTCTGTGTTGTTTTTCTCTCTTCTTTTGCATGTTGAGGTTTGCAATACTCCACTGAGTAGATACCGTGCCTATCCCTTTCTCTACTCTTAGTACTCAGTACTAGCACAGCATTGCCATTTCTGACTATTGATGGCAGACTGATCCCTTCCCTATCTTAGCTAACCTCTACCCCACACACACTTGTGTTAAATTCCTACCTGCAAGGGCATGTCCTACCTCTAAAGTTATACACCTACCCCTTGAATTATTCTCAAGTAAGAAAGAAAGAACTCTGAAACTAGAGACCAGTCAGAGTAAAAGTCTTATTAAACCTTTTCTACCTCCTCAATCTTCTGCTGCTGGAAAATAATGTTGATTGAACTTCTAAAGTTACTTTCTACTCTGTCTTCTCTTACACTGAAACCTCCCAGAGAAAATAAGAAAGCTCTTGTACAAAGATAGTTAAAGGGGCATATATAAAGCATGCCTCCTTGTCCACCTTCCGCTTCAAAACAGTTTAATGAGCCAAGTGCGTGCCGCAGTAAGAATCATCTCTCCTCTCTTTTTCTCCTTTGTTTATTTGGCAAAACATTAGTAGCCTTTGACTCTCAGCGAGAAGCTCCGCTGTCTCCTCTAGCATATGTGTCATTTCCTACTGTGCTTCCATCTGCTCTAATTTAGTAGAACTTCAGCAGTAGGAGAAATTCAAAGACTCCAAAATTGTCTGTTGGGATTATGGCTTCTATTGTGTTAATAAATTCAACGGAGAAAGAAAAACACAGGAAAATGCTGACTTTTTAATTCCTTGAATAGAGAAAAAAATTAGTGTTAGATTTTTTTCCCCGCTGATATTAGCATTATCTTACATGTTTTGAAGATTTGGGTCAACAAAAAGGACCGGGAACGAAAGAAAGAGTGTTGGAGAGGTGCAATGTCTGCTGTGCTCAGAAGAAAGCCGGTTCTGGATGGAGAGGGGACACTGAGGCACGAGTCTTCGAGGACTTGTTAGAATAAACCTCTTGCCCCCAAACGAACAGCCAGCAGGAAAACAAAGTTTTTATGAAACTGGTCCTTAGCCAACTACAGAGACTTGCAGAATTTGAACCAAATCCTAAATCACAAGAAATTCCTGATTTCCCTTGAAAGAAAATTATCTTGAATGAAATCAATCCTAGTCAGCGGCTGGTGTTTTACTTTTGGGTCACAGCCTGCTCTGTGTTTGGGGGTCATTCCTAGCAGTGCTGGGGAGCCAAGCAGAGCCAGGATCGGAGCCCAAACCTTCAGCTTATAGATGTGCATCCCAGCTCCCTCTCTGGTCTTGGTATCTTCTTAAAACAGAAAAAAAGAAAATGTGTCGTTCCCAAACTAAAGAATTAACTGTATATATATGCATATAGTTAACATTTATGACTATTTTCAGGCACAACAGTGACATCTAGTGGAAAAAATCCTCCATTGCTTTAGCAACTAGATTAACTGAAACGTGTTTTATTGTCATTAATAAAAAGCATACTTAGGGGGGCAGGAGATCTAGTACAGCGGGGCAGGACACTTGCCTTGCACGTTGCCGACCCAGGTTCAATATCCAGCATCCTATATGGTGCCCAGAGCACCGCCAAGGTAATCCCTGAGTGCAAAATCCTGAACATTGCGGGTGTGGCCCAAAAACAACAAAAAGAAAACTCTTGCTGTGCCAGGGAGATGACTCAAGGAGCCAGAGCACGTGGCTTGCATTTAGGAGCCCCGGGCTTGAGCCCTGGTACTGCCTGTTTCCCCCAACGACATGGGCACGACCCTCCCCCACCCCCACCAAAAGAGGAAAATGTGCTAAACTGCTTTTTCTTTAATAAATTATCTCTAAAGTACAAACCAATGGACATAAGTAGAACAAGTTTTCTATTCTTATACTAAAATATGTATTAATGCATTGTGTGACCGGGTCCTTCGGCTCAGAGCTTTGTTGTAGCGGACTACTAGGTAATCCGTGGCGAACACGGCACTATTCTGGCCAGGGAACAAGGCCCATTCCCAGTCGCCTCCCATGCTGCCGTGAGGTTAATGCTCTAATAGTAATAACTGCAGAGACTCCAGAGGTCTCTGATCATCCCCCTTAAAGGGAACAGCAAATATTACATAGTATTTCTTACAGTGATGGGCTGGAGTCTGCCCTGACTCCGGAATGAGAGATGGAGATAAAATAAGATTTCTAGGAGCTGGGGACATGGTTCAGTGGTAGAGCACTTGCCTTGCATGTGTGAGCCCTGGATTCAGTTTCCAGTACCACACGGTCCCCTGAGCATTGCCAAAGATGGCCCCCAAAGCTACAAAATAAAAATTAAAATAAGACTTTTTAGACCAAGATGTTCCCTACAAGAAAGAGGAATTTCTTTATCATTATCATTATATTATCATCATCATCATCATATTATTATTATTATTATTATTATTATTATTATTATTATTATTATTATTATTACTGCCCCTCGAGGTTGCAGGTGTGGCTGTAGTGCCCAGCTGTGTCGGCAGGTGGCAGACAGGAGACAGGCTTCTATATACACCCAGGGCTCTGCCCTGTGGGTCCTGGATGGTTGATGGTCTGACACAGGAAAAGACTGGGATAAACCCAGAGCCATGGCAGAGCCTGGCAAGCTATCTATGGTGTATTTGATATGCCAAATATAGTAACAATAATGACCTCATTCTCAGTGAATGGGGACGTTATTGGCACCTGATTGAGCAAATCGATGAACAATGGGAAGACAGTGACATTATTATTACTATTATTATTATTATTATTATATAACACTGTGAGATAGACATTACAAATGTTCATGATTGAGTTTCATTCATACAATGTGGCAGCACTCATCCCCTCCACCAGTGCACATTTCTCACCACAATGTCCCCAGATACCCTTCCCCCTCCTGCCTCTAGAGCAGGCACTCCTCCTCCTCCCTCCTCCTCCTCCTCCTCCTCCCTCCTCCTTCTTCCTTCTTCTTCTTCTTCTTTCTTTTTTTTTTTTCTTTCTTCTCTCTCTCTCTCTCCCCCATTTCTTACACATTGTGGCTTGCCCTACAGATATTTAGGGGTTAACATGTATATCCCTTTGCCTACATTCAATGCTCAGTTCTAGTCTGGTGTTACCATTTCCAACAATTAGTAAAACACTGGTATATATTTATATTCCACAAATAAATGCAGTCATTCTATATCTGTCCTTTACCTTCTAACTGATTTGACTCAGCATGATAACCTCCGTGTCCATCTACTTGTAGGCAAATTTCATGATTTGTTTTTAATAAATTTGATTTATTAAAAACCAAATGATTTGTCTTTAATAAATTCTCTCTAAAGTACAAACAAAGTATTTTTTTTTTATTTTTTAAAACATTTTATTATACCACCATGAGATATACAATTACGTTGTTCATATTTGGAGGTTTCGGTCACACAGTGTTCCAGCACCCCCCCCTCCACCAGTGCCCATCTCCCACCACCAATGTCCCCGATTCCCTCCCCCTCCCACGGCCTGCCTAAATGGCAGGGTCTTTATCTCCTCTCTCTCTCTCTCTCTCTCTCTCTCTCTCTCTCTCTCTTCTCCTACACATTGCGGGTTGCACTACATATACTTAGAAGCTATCATTTGCATTTTTTTGCCTGTATTTAATGCTCAGTTCTATGTTGGTATCAGACCTTTTGACATTTATTCACACATGTTCCCTTCTCTATCTTACCTAACCTCTGACTCCCACACGCTTGTGGTAATTTCCCCTTTTGGTAAGATCACTTGGTATATTTATGTCATGCAAATAAATGCAGTCATTCTATGTCTCTCTCTTTCCATCTGACTAATTTCACTCAACATGATTCTTTCCATGTCCATCCATTTATAGGCAAATTTCATAACCTCATTTTTTTTCTAACAGCTGCATAGTATTCCATTGTGTAGATGTACCACAGTTTCTTTATCCAGTCATCAGTTCTCGGGCATACTGGTTGTTTCCAGGTTCTGGCTATTGTGAATAGTGCTGCTATGAAAATAGAAGTGCGGATTGTGTTTCCGCTGTGTGTTTTTGGCTTCCCAGGGTATATTCCCAGGAGTGGTATGGCTGGGTCAAAAGGGGAGCTCAATTTCTAGTCTTTGGAGGAATGTCCATATTGTTTTCCAGAAAGGTTGTACAACTCGACATTCCCACCAACAATGTATGAGAGTCCCGTTTTCCCAGCATCCACGCCAGCACTTGTTGCTTTTACCCTTTTGGATATGGGTCATTCTCTGTGGTGTGAGGTGATATCTCATTATTGTTTTGATTTGCATCTCTCTGATGATTAGTGATGATGAGCATTTTTTCATATGCCTTTTGGCCATTTGAATTTCTTCCTTGCCAAAGTTTCTGTTCATCTCTTCTCCCCATTTTCTAATGGGGTTGGCTGTTCTTTTCTTATATAGCTGTACCAGTGCCTGATATATCCTGGATATTAACCCCTTATCAGATGGGTATTGGGTGAATATTCTTTCCCATTCTGTGGACTGTCCTTCTATCTTGGTCACTGTTTCTTTCGAGGTGCAGAAGCTCTTCAGTTTCATGTAGTCCCATATGTTTATATTTTCTTCTAGTTGCTTTGTTAATGGTGTTTCACCTTTGAAGATGTCTTTAGCTTCAATGTCATGGAGGGTTTTTCCTATATTTTCTTCAATGTACTTTATGGATTCAGGTCTGATATTGAGATCTTTAATCTATTTTGATCTGATTTTTGTGCAAGGTGTTAGACATAGGTCCAAATTCATTTTTTTACATGTAGCTGTCCAGTTTTCCCAGCACCACTTGTTGAAGAGGCTTTCCTTACTCCAATTTGGACTCTTTGCACCTTTATCGAAGATTAACTGATCATGTCTTTGAGGGTGGGTGTCAGGATACTCAACTCTCAGGTCTGTTTTTATTCCAGTACCACGCTGTTTTAATTACTGCTGCTTTGTAGTACAGTTTGAGGTTGGGAAAGGTAATGCCTCCCATCTTCTTCTTCCCAAGGATTGCTTTAGCTATCTGTGGGGGTTTGTTATTCCATACGTATTTCAGGAGTGTTTGGTCAATTTATTTAAAGAATGTCATGGGAATCCTTATAGGAAGCGCATTGAATCTGTACAAAGCTCTAGGGAGTATTACCATCTTGACAATGTTAATTCTCCCCATCCATGAGCAGGGAATGTGTTTCCATTTCCTCGTGTCCTCTTTTATTTCTTGAAGCAGTATCTTGTAGTTCTCTTTGTATAGGTCCTTTACACACTTGTTTAAGCTGATTCCTAGGTATTTGATTTTCTGTGGCACAATTGTGAATGGGATCGATTTCTTTTTTTTTTTTTTTTTTTTTTTGCTTTTTGGGTCACACCCGGCAATGCTCAGGGGTTACTCCTGGCTCTGCACTCAGGAATTACTCCTGGCGGTGCGCTGGGGACCATATGGGATGCCGGGGATCGAACCCGGGCGGGCACAGGCCGGCCGCGTAAGGCAAACGCCCTACCCGCTGGGCTATCGCTCCAGCCCCCAGGGATCGATTTCTTAATATCCCTTTCTTCTCTTTCGTTATTTGTGTATAGGAAAGCCACCGACTTTTTGGGTATTGATTTTGTACCCTGCCACTCTACTATACATATCTATTGTTTCTAAGAATTTTTGGGTCGAAAGTTTAGGGTTCTCTAAGTATAATATCATGTCATCTGCAAATAATGATAGCTTGACTTCTTCCTTGCCTATCTGGGTGCCCTTAATGTCCTTTTCTTCTCTGATTGCTATGGCGAGTACCTCCAGTACTATATTGAATAAAAGAGGTGAGAGAGGGCAACCTTGTCGTGTTCCTGATCTTAAGGGGAAGGCTTTCAATTTTTCCCCATTGAGAATGATACTCGCTGTGGGCTTTTGGTAGATGGCTTTGACTATCTTGAGGAAGCTACCTTCAGTTCCCATTTTCTGGAGGGTTTTAATCATGAATGGGTGCTGGATCTTGTCAAATGCTTTTTTCTGCATCTATTAATAGGACCATATGGTTTTTTATTTTTCTCTTATTGATGTGATGTATTATGTTGATTGATTTGCGAATGTTGAACCATCCTTGCATTCCCGGGATGAATCCTACTTGGTCATGATGTATGATCTTTTTGATGAGTCTTTGGATTCTGTTTGCTTGTATTTTGTTGAAGATCTTAGCATCTGTGTTCATCAAGGAGATAGGTCTATAATTTTCCTTCTTTGTGTTGTCTCTCCCTACTTTGGGTATCAGGGTGATATGTGCCTCCGTAAAAGCTGTTTGGGAGTGTTTCTGTTTCTTCTATTTCCTAGAAGAGCTTGAACAGGACTGGCAGTTGTCCTCCTTAAAGGTTTGGTAGAATTCGCTAGTGAACCCATCTGGACCTGGGCTTTTGTGTTTGGGCAGATTTTTAATTACTGTTTCAATTTCCCCAATGGTGATAGGCTTATTCAGGTATTGGAGGTCTTCTTGTTTCAATCGTGGGAGGTTATAGGACTTCAAGAATTTATCCATTTCTTCTAGGCTCTCATGTTTTGTGGCATACAGGTTCTCAAAGTAATCTCTGATGATCTTTTGGATTTCTGTGGTTTCTGTTGTGATGTCACCATTTTCATTTCTGATTCTGTTTATTTGGGTTCTCTCTTTCCCTGTCCTTACAAGTCTTTCCAGTGGCTTGTCGATCTTGTTTAATTTTTCAAAGAACCAGCTTTACAAACCAAGTACTTTAGAGAGATAGTACGGTGAGGATGCTGCCCGAGCCCATGTGCAGCTTGAGCCCATTTGGCCGAGCACATGTGGTGCCCGGGCACATGTGTCGCCCACATCTCCCCTCTTGAGATGTGTACTCTCTCTCTCTCTATCAGTTGGGGCTCTCTGTCCTTGGAGTAGCCTGTGTTCTTCCTTGAGTGTATTACTCTCTGCTTTCTTCCTTCTCCTCCATTCTGAAGCCTCCATAATAAAGTCTGTTTTTACTTAAAAAAAAAAAAAGCAAAAATAAAAACAACCAGGGTCAAACTTTGCAGACAAGTCTTCTACCCTATGAACTAATTTTGGCCCCCATGGAAGAGGAATGTCTTAATTCTATACTTTAATATAGCATCCTTGAGCAGACATAGCTAAGGAACTAATAAAGCAAGCCTGCAAGTAAGTTCTTAATTGTTCTTTGTTCTCTTTCAAGTTTAGTCTTGCGGAGAAGTCTAGAGAACAGCCTCGCCCTTATCTCAGGAATCTGATGGGATTGTAATGACTAATGAGCGCTCCCAACACTTCGGTGCACTATGGGCAGCTTTTATATACAGGTTTATGCATAGAATTCTAACAGATATTATGAAATCTTTGTAGAGATGATAAAAATGAGGCTTCATATAAGTTACATAACTTTTCTATGTGACTAGGTAGCAGAATAACAATGATTTTAGTTCTGAATCCTGGTAATCTATTTTATATGTATATAATATACAGTTAATACTATATATGTGTACACACAGAAGCTAGAGAGGTGGGAAGAGAGGATCCCTGCCATACAAATGGCTACACCCTACCCACTGTGCTATCGCTCCGCCCCAATTTGTCACTTTTAAATGTATTTAAAAGTGACACTTTTCAAACATTTAAATTTAAAAGTGACACTTTAAAAAATGCCTACTGCTGTAGGTATTTTTTTATTATTTTGTTTTCTTCTTTTTTATTCAAAAGAAGAATAAGAAAGAGAAGGAGCACCATTCTTCATCAGTATCTTGAAGTACGGTGAAGCCCTTTAACAGTTTAGTAGAAATTTTCAATGGGGGCCTGAAGCGACAGCACATAGTAGGATGTTTGCCTTGCATGCGCTGACCCGGGTTTGATCCCGGGAATACAATATGGTCCCCAAAGCTCCATCAGAAGTAACCCCTAAACATCACTGGGCGTGACCCAAAAAGGCCCCCCTTTAAAACAAAAAAAAAAAAAGGACTTCGCAACGGTTCCATTTCATTAGAACCTACAGCTTTGGGGATGTTGCTCAATGCAGAGCCCTTACCTTGCATGTATGGGGTCCCAGGTTCAATCTCTGGTGCTGCAAACTAAAATTCTGATTTTTATAACCAGTTAGGTAAGAGCTTGCTGACCACAACTAATGCTTGGCTTTGAATAATCTGGCTCACAGTCTAACTGTGGGCAAGTGACTTGATTTCTCTGGACTTTAGTTTCCCCTTTATAAAGGAGATCATATCTATCTCTAAGTACTTAAAGAGAACTTGAAACAGATCATATCTGTCTCAAAGTACAATGGACTGGAGAGAGAGTACAGCAAGTAGGTGCTTGATCTGCACACAGCTGACCCAAGTTTGATCCCCTGTGTCTCATATGGTGGCCTGAGCGCTGCCAGGAATAATTTCTTTGTGCATAGTTAGGAATAACCCCTGAGTATTGTTGGTGTGCCCCCAAAAGCACAACAAAACAAATAAAATACCTACATCAGTTCTCAATATTTTAATTACTCTGGTACTATTACTTTTAATACATTTAAAGTGGCAAATTGGGGACGGCGATAGCACAGTGGGTGGGCTGTTTGCCTTACATATGGCCAACCTAGTTCGATCCCTGGCATCCCATATGGTCCCCTGAGCAATGCCAGGAGTAATTCCTGATTGCAGAGCCAGGAGCAAACCCTGAGCATCACCAGGTATGGCCAAAAATGCAAAAGAAAAGAAAAAAGGACCAGCCATAGCATGCGGGACCTCGGACGTGGCTGGGGAAGCTGGAACTCCACTTTCCCTAGGCTAAGCTGACCATGGGGCTCCCGGGAGGACAGATGGGTTTTGGGAGTGGGTCCATCACCTCTGGGGGGTCCCGGAAGCAGCCGGATGAGACTCACCCACCACACTAGCCACCACCTTCGCTGTCCAGACGGCTGGGATACTACCTCACGACCAGATCAACAGAGCAAAACCAGTTTGAGCCCAGGTCACGCGGCCGCAAGCGGCAGCGCGGTCCATCAAAATGGTGGTAACAGTAATGTACTTTAATGCACTGCATTCTATGATGTGCAGGAAAGTTTGGCGGGGGAGGAGATAAAGAGGAGAGAAATGACATACAGAACCCTCCAAGTAGTTGAGGTGTGGGAGGGGGAGGGAGGTGGGGACATTGGTGATGGGAGATGGGTTTGGGTGGAGGGATGCGTGTTGGAACACTGTAGAACCAAAACTCTATATGAGCATCTTGCAATTGTGTGTCTAAAATGGTGTAATAAAATTTGGGGAGGGGGAATTCCTGAAGAAGAAAAATAAAAAGAAAAATAAGAAAAGAAAAAAGTTACAAGTTATTGAATTTATTTTAACAACCTTATAAAGTTTATGGTAAAAAATTCACCCCCAAGTAACAATTATGAACACCTTTGTAATTGTATGTCTCACGGTGTATAATAAAAACTTTTTTAAAAAATGAAAAAAAATTCACCCTCTTTTTCCCCTTTTTTTAGTTTTTGGGTCACTCATTTAGCAACGCATCTAGCTCAGGGGTTTCTCTAGGCTCTGGACTCAGAAATTACTCTTGGAAGTGCTGGGGGTACCATATACGATGTCGGGGACCAAACCCGTGTCAGCTGTGAACAAGGCAAATGCACAGCCTGCTGTACTATTTCTCTAGTCTAAACTTCACCCATTTACTGTACATTTTTGTGATTTTTGTGGGGGTTTTGCTGTGGGAGCATCCAGTGTTGCTCAGGGATTATTCCTGGTTCTATCTGCTGCACGCAGCCAACCCAGGTTCAGGTATTCTTGGAATATCTACATGTAAGTCTCATGCGGGGACCTGTGGGAACAGAATATTGATCTGAGGCAAGCAAGATTCATGATAAAAATATTGATGCCATATAAAATTATGAAATCAATCCAATTCTGCCCAACTCCCATTATGTCTGTTCTGCAGATTCCCCAAAGGCAGGGAGCAGCTCTTCACATAAGCATGTAGCTGGAAGCTAAAGCTCAGTAAGGCATGTCACCCAACACATATTACTCCTGAGCACTGCCAGGAGTAATTTCTTAGTGCAGAGCCAAGAGTAACCCCAGAGCATCACTGGGCGTGACACAAAAAAATTTTTATTGCACTGCATTATGCAACTATCGTTAGAATTCAGGCTTTGTTGCTCTGTTCTGTCTCAGCTGGATGTGTTCAAAGGTTGCAGTGTACAGTGATTGTGGTACCATGTGAAGACCCAACCTAGTTTTCTGCATGCAAAGCCTGTCTAGCACCTTGAACTCTCTTCCTGGTCCATAGTTCAGGGGTTTTGGTTTGTTTCTTTTTGTTGCTGTTCTGTTTTTTTTTTTTTAATTTGGGAGGGTCACACCTAGTGCTGCTCAGGGATTACTACTGGCTCTGTGCTATTGGCAGGACTCAGAGGGGACCAAATTTGGTGCTAAGGATCCAACCCAGGTGAGCTGTGTGCAAGGCAAGACCCTCTCTGTTGTCTGTCGCTCTGGCCCCACACACTTTATCTTCCACTTGTAAAGCACCTATGGGCTGCACTCCAACTGTGGAGGACTCCTTGGGCACCGAGTCACGCAATAAGGTGTTCAATTATTCAGCGCTCATCTGCTAAGTCTGCACATAATTAGACTCATGGCATCTCGGTCTCATTTCTTCTTCATGCTTTAATTTCATTTATCGGTCATTAGTTCCTTCCTATCATGGATAAAGAAAAAAGAGAAAACAGGCTAATTATGTTTTCCTCTTTTAACTGAGAGTTCAAATAAAGTCTGTGGCTCTAAGTATATTCTTACTAACCATGACTCTAGTTTCTAGAATACATTGCAAATATCTCCCATTTTTCTTTTTTTTTCTGTTCTTTAGGTTTTGGGGTCACATCCAGCAGTACTCAAGGGTTACTACTGGCTCTGTGCTCATGAATCACTCCTGGTGAGTTTGGGGGATGATAGGAATGCTGGTGGGGGAGAACCCAGATAGGCTACATGCAAAGCAAATACCCGATCTCACTGTATTATCTCTTGGGCCCCTCCGACTTTTCATTGTTCATTAACCTTCCTGTTACTAGAAATCACTTTCAAAAGTTATTAATCATCCTTAAGTAATAAAGGTATTAGCTTTAAATAATAAGGCACTTAATTTATTTTAAGATTTTTTTTTTTTTGCTTTCTGGGTCACACCTGGCAATGCTCAGGGGTTACTCCTGGCTCTGCACTCAGGAATTACTCCTGGTCGTGCTCAGGGGACCATATGGGATGCCAGGGATCGAACCCGGCCGGTATGGGCTGGCTGCATGCAAGGCAAACACCCTACCCGCTGGGCTATCTCTCCGGCCCCCTATTTTAAGAATTCTATTTTAGATGAGATTATGAAATTCCTCCAAACTCCCATTTGATTGATAATTTTGACTGAAATTCATATAGGCAGGAAACAAAAATAATTGATAAAAATACTAGTCAAAAGTACTAATTGAACTAGTGTAACTTGAAGGTCAACAGCCTAGAGATTCTCTTTGGATGAACGAATTTGACAGTCTGACCATCAGATTTGCAAATTACATGAAATTAGATTAGACACTAATATAATAGATGGCAGAGTAACGATCCAAACGGATTAAGAAAACTGAAATGAAGCGGGAGATAAGAGATCTGGAATTGAGCAGATAGGAGCATTGTGTCTGTCAGGAATGAGCATGGTATAAAACGGAAGCCATATTTGACTATAAATATTTCAGCCAAATCTGTAATATTCAGAAGAAGGAAGTGTGACAATGCTCCAAACTCTTCAGCAATGCCTGGAGCGGGCAGGTGTTCCAACCAAGGGAGCATTTGCTGACTGAATCACGTTCTGTAAAGCCAGTGAATGTGGTGAAGGGACTTGAAGCAATTTCTATAAAAACTGCTTGAAGAAGCTGAAGTGTTTATTTCGGAAAAACAGAAAAGATATTTAAGGCACTATCTTATAAAAGAGGAATAAGGTTTACAATGGGCTATTCCCAAAGTCAAAAATTGGACCTCTTTGTATATATCAGAAAGTGGCAGATTTCAGACCAGTTTGAGAAGTTTTAATGTTAGAGCACTCCAGAAATAGAAGGAGGAGGAGATAATGAATTTCTAGTAGCAATAAAAAATAATGGCTGTGACTTACTGACAACTTGACTTGACTTGACTATGTCTAAGTATCTGGCTTCAATAGAAGAGATTTACTTGAGTTAACTTGTTTCAAACTCTAAGCTACTCTAGAAGAAATTTCTACTATCCTTCTCAAAAACCTGGATTTGCCAAACCAGATAGTTATAACGTAGTAGATTTGAACCTACCTACACAGTCAGACTCCAAGGTTATAATGGCTCAGTGTGCAAGCACAGGCTTGTTGGCTAACAGGAGGGTGCAGTGAGGTGCAGGGGATCAAAGACTTGCTAGAATGAGGTAACTTCTGTAAGACTAATAATGACATTTATTGAAACTTTGCTGTATTCCAGGCAAATACCAAAAAACATAATTCATTGATCTTGCTGTTGTGAACTCTGGCAAGTAGGGCCCAGAGAGGGGCTGGAGTGATGGCACAGTGGGTAGGGCACTTGCCTTGCACACTGTCAACCCAGGTTTGATCCCCAGCATCCCATTTAGTTCCCTGAGCACCTCCAGGGGCAACTCCTGAGCACAGAGGCAGGAGTAAGTCTTGAGCACTGCTGGGTGTGGCCAAAATAAAAAAGAGCCCAGAAGAGAACTCAGTGACATGAAGTACTTTCCCAGCAAACACCCAGCCATGAGTTCAAACCCCAGTGCTTCACACATGGGCTGAGACAATCCTAACGGTTCTGCTGTTAGGGCTTCCCAGGAAAAACGGCCTACAAGATGACTCAGTTGCTTAGGAAGCAAGTGGGAGGTCCTGAGCTTAATCCCAGGAGCCTAAGGACCCCAGCAAGAGGCTCAGAGGATAGAGATTCTAGACAAATATTTGGCATATTTTTAACACTGGAGAACACTGGGTTCCCTGACAAAATCCGGGAGCAGAAACAGGAATCTCGGTGGGACCTCCACTTGTTGGAGAATGTTGGGTTCCCCGACAAACTGGGAGTAGGGCAGGAATCTCAGTGGAACCTCCACTTGTCAGAGAATGATGGGTTCCCTGATAAAATATGGTAGCAGAGAAAGGAATCCCCTTCTGTCCCAGGGCATCGGCAGTCAGCGGACAAAGACTGGAGAATCCAGCAAAGATTCTAAAGACTTTACACACACTTGTTCTGATATACAATTTAACAATAGGAAAACCACACACTTTTGGTTCCTAGCTGGGCCCTGGCCACATGTAGGTTTGGAATCCTAGGCCAAAACAGCCTCTATCATGTGCTAAGGCCCAACAGGGCAGAGAATGGGGAGGAGAGCAGAGGCAGAGGGTGAAGAGGAAGAAGAGAAAGGGGGCGGATGAGAGCAGTCCACAGCTTTTATAACTTTTCAGCCCTAGCAGGCCCACATCGATGGAAAGCAGTTAGGGTCAATCCCCCTCAGATATGTTAATATCACCCCAGCCAAGGTCTGTCCTTGCAGATCCCATGTAGACTGGGGGAAGGGTATATATCTGTACCAATGGATATTCTATAGCCAGATATATATTTTCTCCAAGACTTCACAAGATTCTTGTGAAGCTTACTTGGAGGGCAATCAGCATTTCTCTCTGATCTAATTACTTAGAGATCCATTGTAGCCAGGTAAAGATACTGGTAAGATTTGTCTAGTCCCCAGTGATTGTGGTAGCATGAGAGAAAATATATCTGCTAACATAGAATAAACGGTAAGATATTCTGCTGCATAAAGTCACAGATCCAAACTGTTTTCTGCCCCTATCTACAAAGTGGCCTGCAGGAGGTAATTCCAGGCAAGATGCAGAAGCTCTGGGCAGCAGTATACTGCAACAGTACATTATGTTCAATAACTATTATATTCAATGACTACTACCACAGTCATGGCAGAGCCTGGCAAGCTACCTGTGCTATATTCGACATGCCAAAAATAGTAACAATAACAGACCTTATTCCCAAAGAATGGAGACGTTACTGGTGCCCACTTGAGCAAATCTATGAACAATGGGAAGACAAGTGATACAAGTGATACAAGTGACTATTACCTATTACAATCATTTTAAGTCATCTCAGTGGCTGTAGAAGATATGTATTCTTAGAATCCACTTTGCTAATAAAGAAACTGGAGGCACAGAGCATCTCCCAAGGCCAGTGAGCAGTGAGTGCTTAATGCCAGCCCGTGGACTCAGGTCCTCCATGCTGCAGCCTCTCCTCAACACTAAACTATGCTTTCACCAGAGCCCACATTTCCAAACTGGAATCATTGTAGGATCAGTAGGTCAAGTGTAAGTGCAAACTTAGATCACTTGATCACTTGATCACTTGAATCCCGTTATTCATCAATTTGCTTGAGTGGGCGCCAGTAACATTTCCATTGGACCCTATCACGTGCCAATGTAGACCAATGGCATCTGGTTGATTCAGGAATATGAAGAGCCTCAAACCGTTCCTTCAGGGTCTTGACAAGGAAGTCTGACCATCTTGTAGGTGGGCGGCCACGTGATCTTTTGACATCCCGTGGGATCCAGTCAGTAAAGGCTCTAGTCCAGCGGTTGTCTCCAAATCGCATTACATGTCCAGTCCATCTGATTTTCGATGCCTTGGCAAATGAGACAGCGTCCCTGATTTTGGAATAGTGATGGAGGTCAGAACTCCAGATTCCTTCTCTCACTTGAGTGAGGCGTGATATTCCAAGCATAGCTCTTTTGATTCCTCACTGGGAGACCCGAATAGCATTCTCATTCTGCTTTCGTAGGGGCCCAGGTCTCTGAGGTGTATGCAGGGAGAACGGTGGAGTCGAAGAGATGTGCCTGGAGCCGGAGGTTCTTTTTAGCTATTTCTTCGATGCCTTTGAAGGCATACCATGTCGCTCTCTTCCTTCTGCGCAGCTCAGGTTTTAGGTCATTCATCATGTTGATTTCTCGACCTAGGTACACATAACTGCTGCATTCAGAGATGTTTGTTCCATTGAAAGAGAATGGGGCCTCTGGAACTAGTTCATTTTTCATAAACATAGTTTTCTTTAGATTCAGCTGTAGACCTATCTTTCCACATTCTCGGTCGAAGTCAGCCAGCATTTGTGCCGTTTGGCTAATGCTTGGTGTTATTAGAACGATATCATCAGCGAAGCGGAGGTGGTGTAGTTGCCGACCGTCTATCTTCAATCCCATTCCTTCCCATTCTAATTGTCGCATGATGTTCTCGAGGGTGGCGCTGAAGAGTTTTGGTGAAATGGTATCACCCTGTCGAACCCCTCTTTGGACATCAATGATCACTTTTTGTAGAATGGTGAGATTCTGGTGGTGAATCCGTAATACAGCTCACGAAGCATCTTGATGTATTGGGTTTGAACACCCTGTTTGGCTAGGGCTTCAATGACTGCTTCAGTCTCCACAGAATCAAAGGGTTTCTATAAATCAATAAACGTGAGACAGAGCAGCATCTTGTACTCCCTTACAAACCTCAATGAGCTTGGTTACCGTGTGGATATGGTCGATTGTACTGAATCTTTTCTGGAAGCCAGCTTGCTTGCATGGTTGTCCTTCATCTAGTGTTCTGCCAATCCTGTTCAGGATGACTCGTGTAAACAGCTTGTAGATGACGGACAAAAGGCAGATGGGGCGATAGTTGCCGATGTCATGAATGTCTCCCTTCTTGAACAGTAGAACTGTCCTGCTGGTTTTCCATTGGGAGGGCACCTTGCATTCGGACAGGTAGCGTGTGAAGAGCCGAGCTAGTGTATTGATGAGTACCGACGGCAGATTCTTCAGGTGTTCGGGTCTGACTTTGTCTGGACCTGGTGCTGTTCCCTTCTTTACCAACGAGATGGCATGTTGGATTTCAGAAGGGAGAATGTTGGGAATGACATATCCATCCTGTGGAATTTGGTATGTGGGCAGGTGGATGTGGCTATCGAAGAGATTTGAGTAGAAGTCCTTAATCTTCTCCATTGCCTTTCTGGAAGATGTGATAGATCCATCAAGGCGTTGGAGGGCAGTCATCTTGGTCTTATAGTTGGTGAAGGACAGGCGGGTGGTGCGAATGCTTTTCCCGGCTTCTGCTGCATCTTCCAGTATTTATGCTTTTCTGTCTTTGAGGTCTTCTTTTATTGCTTCTCTGCACCATTTAGCAAGCTTGGACGTTAGTATTTGGTCTCCTGAGGCTCACACCTTGCCACGTTGGCGAATGGGCTCGAGGCGTCCTTTTGTGTCTTTCTCTCTCTCTCAGCATTCTTCGCACAATCATGGAGGTGCTGAACCAGTTGGTTGTATTCTTCTTTGATGTCATCAATGGTGGTATCTTCCCATGTTGCTGCAATGGTGCCAAAGAGTTCCCAGTTGGTGGTCGTTCTGGGAGTTCTTAAACTTTGCAGCCTTTTCTCCCCGTTGTGGGAAGTAGAATTTTGCACGAAGGAGATGGTGGTCTGATCCTGTTTGGAATTTGGGGATGACAGCAACATCGGTCAGACAAAACCGTCGATTGAAGATGATGTGGTCAATTTCATTGTGGAACTGTCCACCAGGAGATTCCCATGTCCAACGTTTAGCTTCAGCCTTCTGGAATTGTGAGTTCCCATGAATGGTCTTGGTGGACACGATGAACTCAGATAGTTTCTCACCCTGTTTGTTCCATTCTAGGCCATGGGTCCCGATGTGGAGTTCTTTTTTTTTGCTTTTTGGGTCACACCCGGCGATGCTCAGGGGTTACTCCTGGCTCTTTGCTCAGGAATTTCTCCTGGCGGTGCTCGGGAACCATATGGGTCACCGGGATCGAACCCGGGTTGGCAAAGGCCGGCCACGTGCAAGGCAAACGCCTCTACCCGCTGGGCTATTGCCTCCGGCCCCCGATGTGGAGTTCTTTAGCCAATCTTTTGGTCCTATCTTGGCATTAAAATTACCAACTATGATCTTGTAGAAGGTGTGATCTTTTTTTATAGAACTCCTCCAGTTCCATGTAGAATTTCTCAATTTCATCTCCTTTGTAAGTGGATGTTGGTGCGTAGACAATGAAGATAGAAATTGCTGGCAGTGGGCCACATCTCTTCAAGTGTAATCGTCCTATCCGGTTTGTTAGGCATTCAAATTAATCAATGTTGATGGCCGTGTTCGTGTTGACAAGGACACCAATGCCACCGACACCTCTTTCATTTCATGTTCCAAGGAACAATTCTTCTCCGGTGTCAAATACAGAATGATGCGACTTCTCATCTCAGGATGCCTCCTCGTCTCAGTCAGACCAATGATGTCGTACTTGATCTTTTGCACTTGCACCAACAGATCCTCAATATATGCTTCCCGATGCCAGCGTATGTGCATTGAAAGTACAGACAGTCATTTTAGTCCTTCTTCATTTTGGCAGCCTAGGAGGGCCATGAAATTTTATCAGGCACTGCTTGTTCCCCTTTCTTACTGCTGCCGTATTAAGGGCTCTTTTGGGTTCAGGAAAATAAACATTTTTGTTACTGGTTTTGACATATTGAACACGCATCAGACAGCTTGCCAGGCTCTGCCGTGTGGGTGCTATACTCTCATTACTTTGTGGACCTCTCTCAGAGGGGTGGGTAGAATATTCACAGTAATTTAGGGCAAATTGCATGGCCGCAATGGGGGAAAGCTGGTTTCTGCTCTGCCGGGTGTATCTGTGTCTCGCAAACTTAGATACATCTTACAAATTAGGAGGCCACTAGTCGGCCATCTGTAAAAGGTATTTGGATAATTTTATACAAGAAGTATGTATCAGAAGAACATCTGTGAGATACTTCACTCATTAGGTTCATTATTGTTCTCCTCCTCTCTCCTTCCTTTTCTTGATGTGGTATTGCAGTGACCAAGGGTCACACATTCACTTTGGTTGTGGTGCCCATGCATTCTGGTTGTTGTGCTTGTGGGGCCACACTTGTGACTACAGTGCTCTCCTGCCTTTGCTGGAGCCTCACTCATGACCACAGTGCTCTCCTGCCTTTGCTGGAGCCACACTCGTGACCACAAAGCTCTCCTGCCTTTGCTGGAGCCACACTCATGACCACAGTGCTCTCCTGCCTTTGCTGGAGCCACACTCATGACCACAAAGCTCTCCTGCCTTTGCTGGAGCCACACTCATGACCACAGTGCTCTCCCTGCCTTTGCTGCAGCCACACTTGTGACCACAGTGCTCTCCTGCTTTTCAGTTGCTGTGCTTGTGCATGCCTCACTGAGCTGCAACTAAAACTTGCTTGTGCTGATGGGAAGCCCCGATACACAGCTGCCAGGGAGAGCAGATCTGCCAGGCTCTTGATTGGTGCATGTGGATGACACCAGGGATCAAATTCAGCCTCCGGCTTGCAAGGCATGCACTTTGGCCACTGAGTCATATCCTAGCCCCCTGTTGTTGTTTTTTTCTTTTTAATTTCCAAGCATACTCATTAGACATTGCATGATCAGTGTCTTTGGTCCTTTTCTTTAGAAATACTTCCTGGAAAAGTTATCAATAAATACAGTGATGGAGAATTACAGTCAAATGGTCTTCAGGGATCAGAATAAATAGAAGCAAGTGGCTACTAATATATACTGAACTTAAATCATAAAAATTAAAGATACTCTGAAAACTAGGGAGGAGGAGGAACATAAGAGTGGGAAACAGGGCCGGAGCAATAGTCTAGCGGGTAGGGTGTTGGCCTTGCATGTGGCCGACCGGGTTTGATCCCGGCATCCCATATAGTCCCCGAGCACCGCCAGGAGTAATTCCTGAGCAAAGAGCCAGGAGTAACCCCTGAGCATTGCTGGGTGTGGACAAAAAAAAAAAAAAAAAAAAAAAAGAGTGGGAAACAAATTTTTGAGAAATGAACAATAAACTGATAGGAAATTCTCATCAGAGAGACAGAGAGAGAAAGAGAGGTAACGGGGTTACCTGCTATTGAGGCAGCCTGGGGGGTGGGCAGGAGGGGTGGGGTACATTGGTGGTGGAAATGGGGCACTGGTGGAGGATGGGTGCTGGAATACTGTATTACCAAGAACCAATCATGAACACCTTTGTAATTGTATGTCTCACTGTGGTAAAATAAAAAAATAAAAAAATAATAAATTAAAAAAAAAGAAATTCTCATCAGTGGGCGTATTATTAGCTATGCCAGGGCAGGGGTTGGCAGGAGAGAGCATCAAGGAAATCAGAGCTGGAAGCCTCCAAATAAGTGCTCAATAGCGCCACCCTCCCACTCAGAACGGGAGGCAGTTCTGCAATCGTTTAGAGCTAGATCCTCAGACAACAGAGTCTAAACAGGATTCAATGAGAGAGAAGCTTGTCAATAGAAAACAGGTGGTAAAATACATCTTTGCGATCCTTGTATCATTTTCTGAAAAACAGTGACATTTCCTCTGTACAGGGACAGGTCTCTCTGCCTAGAGCTGTAGCACATTGAACAGAATCTTAAGAGCATTCCTACTCCCCAAAGATTATCCTTTCTCTGCCCCCTGTCGCCTCCTCACTAATAGAAACTGCATTATATGCCCAAGGGTTGATCCTCTCCAAGGTTCCTCTAGGTTTCCTTCATAACCTTGCCACAACAGAAATGTCAATATTTATTTTTCTGACTCGAGTCAAGATGATAGTCTTTGAGGGTAAGAAAGTAAGATATAGGGCAGGAGATAAGTAAGAGATAAGGGCAGTACACCTGGTTGGGCACTTTCCTAGCACACAATTGACCCACTGTTGATCCCCAGGAGCCCATATGGTGCCCCTGAGCCTGCCAGAGCTGAAGGGTTGGTCTCTGAGCATAGAACCAGGAGTAAGCCCTGAGCACTTCCTGGTACTGCCCCAAAATTAACACCACACACACACACACACACACACACACACATACACATCCCTAACTTTGAGCATTTCTCAGACTCACAAGATATAATTCCTTGTTTCTGTGCTTGACACACCTCCTCATGAGTTCTACTTCTATAAATAAGGGTGGGGGAGAAATAGGACTGACAACCTGCAAATTAAGGCTACCTCAGTTTCTTCCCATTTTCAACACAGTGTTGCAGGTAAGAGTGTTGGGCAAGCCACTGGCATCCTCTCCTGAATGCTCCTTTAACTCTTACAAGTGCTTCATCTCCACCTTGATTTGATATAGTCCCAGTTTCCCTGCCCAGAGATAAGGTACTATTCCTGATAAATCAAGCATACAAGATGATAAGGAAATTTTCAGACAGGCCAACAACAACAACAACAACAAATAAGCTTTTCTTCATCATTCTTACAAAATTACAGGAGAGTGTGTTATGCTAAAACAAAAGGATCCCAAAACATCAACACTATTATAAATAACAAAGCCTAAAGAAAAAAAACTATAATAAAGGGACTGGAGTGACAGTACAGGAGGGAAGGCACTTGTCTTGCGTGGCTGATTCTGGTTTAATCCCTAGCACCTGTATGGCCCCAGCACTGGTCAGCAGTGACCCCTGAGCACAAAACCAGTAGTAGTAAGGTGCACAGAGCCAAGCACAGCTAGTCATGATCGCAAACCAGAGGGAAAGACAATGATGATGACAATGGCACCAAAGGACACCAAAGTGAAGAGTGCCTCCAGCACTGGGAGCAGAAGCTGAAACAGAGGTGGAAGGAATCTCCAGCTTGGCGGTGAAGGATGAGGCTGACACTGGGCTCTGGGACAAGCCAGCAGATCACAGGAGTCAGCACAGAAGTTCCCACTTTATTTAATTTTTAAAATAAACAAAAAACTCACCATGAGTGGCTGAGCTGCCACTTTATGCATTATGAAGTTTCAGCTGAACAATATTCTAACACCAATCCCTTCCCCAGTCTCCACTTCTCAGTGTCTCCAGTTCTCCGCACAATCCCTACCCCATTGCCTAGTGCTCCCTTCCTAATTTATCCCCACCCTCTATCCCATCCCCAGTGGCAAGCTTCCTACTGAAGACCACTTCCCACTCTCTTAGTTCCTAGTGCCTCTGGGTCTTTATTGTCCTACAACATTTCTTTATGTCCCACATATGAGGGACATCATTGAGTGTTGCTCTTCCTCTAACTTCACTATATGTGATACTCTCCAGATCCATCCACGTAGTAGCTAATTGCATGACTTCGCCTTTTCTTCTGATTGAATAATATTCCATTGTGTATATGTGCTATAATTTCTTCATCTAATCATCTGTTCTTGGACACTGGGTTGATTTCAGATTTTGGCTATTCTAAATAGTGTTTTTTTTATTTATTTATTTATTTATTTATTTATTTATTTATTTATTTATTTATTTATTTATTTTGCTTTTTGGGGTCACACCCGGCGACGCTCAAGGGTTACTCCTGGCTCTGCACTCAGGAATTACTCCTGGCGGTGCTCAGGGGACCATATGGGATGCCGGGGATGAACATCTGATTTCCTATGTAACAGTACACATAATATTTTTTTACTCCAGGCTGGGCTCAGAGATTACTCCTGGAGGTGCTCAGGGGACCATATGGAATGGCAGGGATCAAACCTCATTTGGCCATGTGCAAGGCAAATGACCTACTCACTGTACTATCTCGGTGGTGCCCATAATCCACATACTTTTACTTCTACTGAAACTGGTAGAATATTGATGTGTTAAAATCTTTTGAAGGTTCTCGAATGGCTCAGCAGCAAAAAGTGCCTGCCTTACAAGCATGAGATCACCCATTTGATTCCAAGTTCTATCCACATGGAAATGCACATTAATGAAAGGCTGGTGTTGGAACACAAGCAACTTTATAACTGCATATCTCATGTGATTCAATGGAATAAAATTTTTAAGGATGAGGCAGGAATGATAATACAGTGAGTAGGGTGCTTGCTTGCCTTACAGGTGGCCAACCTGGTTCAATCTCTGGCACCCCATATTATCTCCTGAGACCACCAGGAGTTGTGGCTCAAAGATAAAGAGGAAGGAAAGAAGAAGGAAGGAAGGAAGGAAGGAAGGAAGGAAGGAAGGAAGGAAGGAAGGAAGGAAGGAAGGAAGGAAGGAAGGAAGGAAGAAAGGAAGGAAGGGAAGGAAGGGAGGAGGAAGAAGAGAGGGAGGGAGGGAGAGAGGGAGGGAGGGAGGAAAAAGAAAGAGAAATAGAGAGGAGTTATGAAAATAAATTCAGATAAATGATCCTTTTGTAATAATAATAATAATAATAATAATAATAATAATAATAATAATAATAGAAGACAGATTTTTTTTTTGCTTTTTTGGGTCACACCCGGCAATGCTCAGGGGTTTCTCCTGGCTCTGCACTCAGGAATAACTCCTGGCAGTGCTCGGAGGACCATATGGGATGCCGGGATCAAACCCGGCCGGCATGGGCCGGCCGCGCACAAGGCAAACACCCTACCTGCTGGGCTATCTCTCCGGCCCAGAAGACAGATTTTGGACAAACATTACTTACATTTGAAGCTATGTGTGCAGCTTTATAATGAATTGAGACCTTTCTGACAGGTGAGAAGAGTAGTTGGGCTAATATAGTAGCATCAGACACATTTACTGGACGCTTATCAGTGCCTAAGGGTTTGTGCAATCCTGTCACTGATTTGTTGTAAGTTTCAGAGTTGTTAATATCTGGACATTCCTGTTCATCAGGGAGGAGGGCATTTTCATTCCAATTTGGTATGAAACTCATTCATCATTTGCTATTACCTCAATCAAGAAATAAATATTGCAGTAAAAATTCATCACTTACTACCTCTACTGAACTAAGATGCACTGATGTAGGTCAATGTGTTCCCTCTTACCTAGTGCACTTGCTAATTTACCAAATGCACTCTGAAGGCTTTTAGTCGTAAAGGAAAAGTACTAGGTGCCTGCTAGGGTGTTAACTGAGACCACAATGCCTAGTCCTTGGCCCACATACAAAAGCTGTTATAACACCTGATCTAAAAAGCTGATTGATGCTCTCTTCTGCCTTGTAAGCTTCTTGATGACACAGATCATATAACATTATGATCCTTGTAATTCTGTCAGAGTCAAAGATGGTGCCTTCCATTTTAGTTGGTGGTCAGCAAATGTTTGAATAGATCCATCTTTACTTAATAAATTTTGGCATAAATAAATTTGATGAAGCTACAGGAAAAAAATCATATCCTGATATTCATGTTCAGAACATTATCATTTAAATTTTATTGCAACCTACTTACCAAATTATAGCTGTTTTATTAAAGCCTTTAACATTTAGGGACAGAGAGATAGGATAGCAGGTAAGGTACTTGCTTTGTATGTGTCTGACCCAGGTTTAATCCCTGGTATAACATATATATGGTCCCCTGAGCTTGCCAGGAGTAATCCCTGAGCACAGAGCCAGGAGTAAATCTTGAGCACAGTCAGGTGTGGCTCAAAATAAAAATTAAAAAGCAAAACATTTTATCTTTAGTTTTTTAAGGTGCAAACTCATGTTTTAAGTTTAAATTGCAAATATAGCAAAATATTTTCTAGTGATATTTTGTAATCAATTGAGTGGCTATGTTCCCACAATACAACCAGCAAGTATGAAGCTCTAATAATTTTACTGTAGTTGTTAAGTGCTCTATGAGATTCCTTAACTCTGTGATCATATTTCAAGAACAAAATATTCTTAGTTCAAGCAATATGGGAATCTTGTATAAAAAAAGATGCTGATATGTCAAAAGGCCTGGCGTTGGTTTGGGTTGTGTTGAGAAAGCAACCCTCATCCACTGTGGAACTCCTATACAACCCAGCAGTACCTCTTTCTGGCATCTACTCCCAAGTTACAAAAAATACTAATTCGAGGGCCGGAGCAATAGCCCAGCAGATAGGGCATTTGCCTTGCACGCCAGCTGGTGCCAGCCTGGGTTCGATCCCCAGCATCCCATATGGTCCCCCAAGCACTGCCAGGAATAATTCCTGATTGCAGAGCCAGGAGAAACCCCTGAGCATTGCCGGGTGTAACAAAAAAAAAAAAAAAAAAAAAATACTAATTCGAAAAGATATATGCATACCTGTGTCCACTTAGGACAGTAAACAGGACATGGAATAACCCAGATTCCAGTTATGGACGAATGTATCAAGAAGGTGTAGTATCTATGCCAAAGAGAGTTGGAAATGAACAATGAACAAGAACTGTGTGCTGAAAGCAGGCAAAAGGACAAACATGATAACTTTTTACTACCTGTATTGCAAAACATAATCCCCAAAAGGGGGAGCTGAGAGAGGGGGTGTAAAGGAAACTAGGGAAATTTCTCATTGGTGGTGAGAAATTTACACTGGTGAAGGGATGGGTAATGGGACATTGTATGACTGAAACCCAATCACAAACACCTTTGTAACTTGCTATCTCATGGTGATTCAATAATATATAAGACATACAGTATATATTATAATATTATACACAGCACTTGCCTTGCACATGGCCAATAGCCAACCTGAGTTCAATGTCCAACATCCATATGGTCTCTGAGTATTGCCAGGAGTGATTCCTGAT
Organism: Cryptotis parvus; assembly: GCA_021461705.1. Classification (NCBI taxonomy): domain Eukaryota; kingdom Metazoa; phylum Chordata; class Mammalia; order Eulipotyphla; family Soricidae; genus Cryptotis; species Cryptotis parvus. Next base: position 4,121 of record JAJIBD010010667.1, on the reverse strand, counting down.
TGCAGAGCTAAGAGTAGCCCCTGAAAGTCATCAGGTATGGCTCCTCTCCTCAAATAGGAGTTGTGGTATACATACATAAAATAAATATTATGGAGCTGTTAAAATGACAACATCCTGAACTTTGCTGTGACATGAATGAAGCTAGAGGATATTATGCTGAATGAAGTCAGAAGGAAAAGGATATACAGAATGATCCCTCTCATATGTGGGATTTATTTTTGAGGGGTTGTTTGTTTTGTTTTGGGTTCTTTTTTGGTCTGGGAGTCACACCCAGTGTTGTTCAGAGCTTACTCCCTCCTGGCTCTGTGCTCAGAGATTACTCCTGGCAGGGGACTATATGGGGTTTCAGGGATCAAACTTGGGTTGACTGCATACAGGATAAAAATGCCGGGGCGGAGCGTAGCCCAGCGGTAGGGCGGGGGGCGGTTGATCCCGGCATCCCATATGGTCCCCGAGCACGCCAGGAGTAATTCCTGAGTGCAGAGCCAGGGTAACCCTGAGCATTGCCGGGTGTGACCCAAAAAGCAAAAAAAAAAAAAAGATAAATGCCCTACCAACTTATTAAAGTTCCAGCCCCATCTCATATGCGGGATTTAATGATACACAGTAAGGAAGAAACAAATGGCCAAATGCAATATAGCTGGAGAGTTGGCCCACAGAACTTAAGTAGGATGGGGTGGGAATTTGGTGAAGGGAAGTGGGTACCCTAGGATAGGTGTGGTATTGAGATGAGGTATGCATAAAACTATCATTAACAATATTCAGTTGTATCACCTGTATCATTTGTCTTCCTGTTGTTCACCGATTTGCTCGAGTGGGCACCAGTAACATCTCCATATGACCTGTCACATGCTAATGTAGCCCAAGGGCATATGCTCGCTCCAGGAACATGAAGCACCTCAAACCATTCCTTCAGGTCATGGGAATGAGGTCTATAATAGTTACTGGGTTTTAGCATATCAAATACGACACAGGTAGCTTGCAGGCTCTGCCGTGTGGGTGGGATACTCTTGTAGCAGCGTCTCATCTCGTGCATTTATTGATGAACTGAGGAAAGATTGGCCTTTCTGCTGGGTGGAGCTCTGTCAAGCTGTGGAGCCCAGATGTTGAAAATGGCGGCCCTCATGGTGTGGGAGTTCCTCTGGATTCTTGCGAGGCTCTGTTGGGATGGCGAGTCAGGGCTAGAACCCGCCTTCCCTCCTGGTCGCCTCATGATCAGCTGGGAACAGGAAGAGCTGGTAGCAGTCTGCCCGTGTATCTGAGTCAATATTAACAATATTGCAAATCACAATACCTCAATAATGATTTAAAAAGAAAATAAAGGCTGGGATTGAGCGGGGTCTTGCTGAATCACAGTCACATTAAGACTTACAGGTCCTGGGGGCCAGGAACCAGTAGCGAGGATGCAGCCCCTTGTCTGGCATGTAGCCCACACAGATCTCCTGGGCACAGAGCCAGGAGTAAGTCCTGAGCACTGGGTGTCCCGCCTCAAAAAATGTACAGGTAAAGTCATTATATAGGAAATTTGAAACGTAGGACTTTGAGGTTATTGAAAGTCAGTGTTGAAAGTGCAGATGTGGAATCCACTCATAGATGATAGTGGTTGAAACAGAGAGGACACAGAATGGTGTTTTTGAAAAGTAAGTATTTAAGAGTCCCATGCTCTACCGACTGAGCTAGCCAGGCACCTGGAAAGTGCACAAACGTAAATGTTTAAAAAAATTAAAACTAAAAATGATTATAATGACATAATTGGGAAAATTTATGGTGTGTTTTGCACTAGGGGGTGGATCTGAGTGACTTCAGCAGAGGCAGTGGTAAAAAGACGATGAGAGAGAACAGTTAGGGTGAGATGAATCCTCTTGCCCAAAGTAATGGCACAGGATGTGGTGAGTGGAAAGTGCTGGTGCTGTCTGTCTGGGCCTGGCTGTTCAACACACCATGTGGGAAAGGTTAATCGCATACTGAAGCAAAGCAGAAACCGGGGACAGGGGGATGATCTATCCCTTCAGAGAATGTAGCATTAAATTATATTTTCTGGGGCTGGAGCGATAGCCCAGAGGGTAGGGCGTTTGCCTTGCAGCGGCTGGCCCCCTGCCGGCCCTGGTTCGATTCCCGGCATCCCATATGTTCCCCCGAGCACCGCCAGGAGTAATTCCTGAGTGCAGACCCAGGAGTAACCCCTGAGCATTGCCGGGTGTGAATGACCCAAAAAAAAAGCAAAAAAAAAAAAAAATAAAATAAAATAAAATAAATAAATAAATAAATAATATTTTCTGGGGCCGGAGCAATAGCCCAGCGGGTAGGGTGTTTGCCTTGCACGCGGCTGGCCTGTGCCGGCCTGGGTTCGATCCCCGGCATCCCATATGGTCCCCCGAGCACTGCCAGGAGTAATTCCTGAGTGCAGAGCCAGGAAAAACCCCTGAGCATTGCCGGGTGTGACCCCGAAAAGCAAAAAGCAAAATATATATATATATATATATATATATATATATATATATATTCTATTGTACTTTATTACTTTGAAATATTTCATCAATGTGTTCACTACTGTAAGTTGTGTATAGTTTAAAGAACAAAACCAGGTTTTTAACTTTGTAAGTGATTTTTTTCTACCTATGTGATTTTTTTCCTGTGTTCTTTTTAACTTTGGAAGTGTTTTGTTTCTGCCTATGTGATTTTTTCCTGTGTTCTTTTTAGAGTTTTACCTGTTCTTATTCTCTCTATAATGGAATGATATGCTAAGTATTTAAAACAATTCAATATTTTTGAATCTGATTCATATTTATGCTTATAACTGTATAGATACTTTTGCTAATGCATAATATTCCATCACTGGCATAAATCATGGTTTTATACTTTAATGATGTTTCCTGCCTTTTTTTTTCCTACCATTATGTGCAAACATAGCCTGGGTTAAATTCTTAAGAGTGGGAATTCTGAACCATTTCCAAATTTTAAGAAGCAATGCTAAATTGTACCCAAAGTCATGAATAAATTTACAGTTCTATCAGGATGTGAGAGTTTCTATGGTGTCTCTTCCTTATCAAAACTTGACCAGGCTATGCAGGTCTTGGCAGTTAAAGTCACCGGGCTTCCGTGGAGATGGAACTGGGGTCCCTTTCCCCACCTCTGTCCTATCCAGGAGGCCTGATGGACCCACTCACGACCTGCTCCAGGGCTGTCGGCTGTGATCCAGAGACACTGATACACTGGGCAGAGCTGCTACCAGCTTTTCCAGTGGTGCATGGCCACTTTGTGACCGCACAGTACATCAAACTAGTAGAAACCAACCACGTTCCAGAAATTCAGATAGCCAATGCAAGAACAGAAATAGACTAGATTAGCCCATAACAAACCGGGGTGGGGGAGTCATGACTATCAATATGTATCATTGCCATATTTGGGCTGCTATTGTCGATATAATTGGGGCCAGCTGAGGGGGCAGGCTTGGGGATGGGAGGTGGTGGGAAGTGAGGGTCTTTGGTGGTTGGAACACACTGGTGGTGGGATGTGGGGGGGCCCCTGGGGTCCCCAACAGTATCAGGACAGAAGTTCTTTTCTACCTCCGAGGCTGCCAGGGAATGGATAAAAACTCATGAGTCCGGTGCAGTTCTATAAAGGTTTTTCATAGTACAAAAGCTCTACCACCACAATCCAAGATAATGAAAGAATCTAGCTCTGGTCAAAACTTAGACCATACATGAGAGAGAGCCCAAGTTTCCATCAAAGATGATCCCAGAGAGAGAGAGAGAGAGAGAGAGAGAGAGTCCCACCAAAGAGAGTCCTACCAGAAATGAATCCCACCAAAGAGAGAGTAGTACCTCAAGTCAGTCCCCTTATATACACAAAAGTAATCCTAACTTCAGGGAGGGTCCTGTCTACAAAGAACCCTAAACAGCTTCTAGATAGTAGAAGAGTGTCCAAGGGTGGTGCCACACCCTACTACAGGTATAAACAAAGAATGAATCATCCAAGGACTAATCCCTTTTTCCGAGATTATCTCTTATGTAAAACACTGGAGGGGGGGGTGGAAGGGGAAGGGAGGAGTGGGGGGGTGGTATAAAATAATACTTATTAATTTCATGGGCTTCATGTAATCTAGATGGTACCCACAAGGT
>JAJIBD010010666.1:0-45267 GCA_021461705.1 Cryptotis parvus | reverse complement strand
TGATGCTCAGCCTCAGTAGCCCAACAGTTTTAATATATTCTAGCATCAAATCAAAGCCCCAAAAGATATCTAAACATTGTCTAATTCAAGTGTGGGTGAAATTTGAGGTCTGATTCACCCTGAACTAAAATACTTTCCAGTAGCTATACATTAGCACACATGCTGTACAGACACACCCTGTTTTAATCCCCTCCACACCTACCTGATTGGGACTAACACACACCCTGTTTTAATCCCTCTGCCAGACTGGCTGACACAGCATTCACATCCTATTTACCCCCAGTTTAAATATCCCTGTTCCACCTAATAAAGTGGAGCTATTCCCCCAAAGTGACTCAGGAGGCTTCTTTGTGGGTGCTCCACTCGCTCAGGATCCTACCTCACCAGCAACACCAACACTCTCTAACTGTGAATCTGAGAAACCAGACAAGTTCCCTAAAGGGAACTGCTGAGTACAAGCATCCCTTTGAGTATAAACATCCCATTTTAATTTTTATTTATTTATTTTAAATTTTTAAATTTTTTTTTATTATAACAGTGAAATATACAATTACAAAGGTGTTCATAATTGGTTCTTGGTAATACAGTGTTCCAGCACCCATCCCTCCACCAGTGCCCCAGTCCTACCACCAGTGTACCCATGCATCTCTCCCTCTTATTTTACACATTGAAGCTAGCCATGCAAACATTTAGGGTTTATCATTTCAGTTTCTTTGTGTATATTCAATGGTGAGTTCTAGTCTGACATTACCATTTCCACACTTAGTAAAACATTGGTATATATTTATACCCCATTAATGAATGCAGTCATTCTATATCTGTCTTTTTTCCTCTGACTAATTTCACTCAGCATGATAGTCTCCACGTCCATCCATTTGCAGGTAAATTTCATAACTTCGTCTTTTCTGACAGCTGCATAGTATTCCATAGTGTAGATGTACCACAGTTTATTTAGCCAGTCCTCTGTTCTCGGGCACTTAGGTTGTTTCCCAGATTCTAGCTGTTGTGAATAGCTTTTGGTTTCAATGTCGTAGAGCATTTTTCCTATGTTTTCTTCTGGTACCTTATAGATTCATGTCTGATGTTGAGATCTATAATCCATTTTGATCTGACTTTTGTGCATGGTGTTAGAAGGTCTAAATTCATTTTTTTACAAGTAGCTGCCCAGTTTTCCCAGCACCATTTGTTGAAGAGGCTTTCTTTATACCATTTAATATTTTTTGCTCCTTTATCGAAGATTAGGTGATTGTAGATTAAGTGTGTAGGACTCACAGACATGGGGCAGAGCTGTTACTGGCTCTCCCCTGTGCCCAGCCGCTCACGAGGTGCACAGGAGGGATGGGCGGGTTCTAGCCCTGGCCTGCAACCCCAGCAGAGCCTTGCAACAAGCCAGACGACCCCCCCACTCCATGAGGGCCTCCATTTTCCACATCCGACTTCCTCTCTCATCAGAACTCCACCCAGCAGACCAGCCTATCACAGCTCAGCTCATCGAGTTCCACCCCTGCAGCAGTCTTTTTTAAATCCAGCCTCAGGTATGCCGGTCCAGAGACTCACAGACATGGGGCAGAGCTGCTACCTGGCTCTCCCTGTGCCCAGCCACTCACGAGGTGCCCAGGAGGGATGGCGGGTTCTAGCCCTGGCCAGCCACCCCAGCAGAGCCTTGCAACAAGCCAGACGACCCCCCCCACTCCATGAGGGCCTCCATTTTCCACATCCGGACTTCTCTCTCATCAGAACTCCATCCAGCAGACCAGCCTATCAGTGCCTGGCTCACGCGGCCGCCGGCCGCGCAGTTCATCAATAAATGCTGGACTTAGAGATGACTACAAGAGTATGCTACCTGCACGGCAGAGCCTGGCAAGCTACCCGTGTTGTATTTGATATGCCAAATACCAGTAACAATTATAGACCTCATTCCAGAATGGTTTGAGGCTCTTTATGTTCCTGGAGCAAGCAGATGCCCTTGGGCTCTACTAGCATGAGACAGGACATATGGAGATGTTACTGGGGCCCGCTCTAGCAAATCAATGATGAACGGGTGAGACAGTGATACAGTGATACAGTGAAGTGATTGTATATTTTACAGTGTGTTTCATGATATTCAGTGCTATTCCACAGGTCTACGGTCTGTCTCTATTTCACGGTCTCGGGTCTGTCTCTATACCACACTGTCTTAATTACAACTGCTTAGTAATAGAGTTTGAGTTTGGGGAAAGTGATACCTTCCATCTTCTTTTCCCCAAGGATTGCTTTAGCTATTTGTGGGGGTTTATTATTTCATACAAATTTCAGGAGTGTTTGTTCAATTTCTTTTGAAGAACATCATGGGTATCTTTAAATGAGAAATAGCAGGGTCAGACAATTGCCTTGCATGCAGTCAACCCAGTTCTAATCCCCCACAACCTGTATTGTCCCCTGAGTCCTTAGGAGAGATAGATAGATAGATAGATAGATAGATAGATAGATAGATAGATAGATAGATAGATAGATAGATAGATAGATAGATAGATAGATAGATAGATAGATAGATAGATGATAGGAAGAAAGTAGGTAGGGAGGTAGATAGATATAGCCTTTCCACTGTAGAAGGGCCTACATTACTTCTATTTTTTTTTTTTGCTTTTTGGGTCACACCCGGCGATGCTAAGGGGTTACTCCTGGCTCTGTACTTAGGAATTACTCCTGGCGGTGCTCCGGGGACCATATGGGATGCCAGGGATTGAACCCGGGTCAGCTGGACTATTGCTCCAGCCCTTACATTACTTCTAGATCTTGTCTTTTTCCAATTCATTTCTCATCTTTGTTGATATTTTTATGTAACCTAGAGCAAACGTTTTTCACACTTTTTGCTACCTACCTATCCCTAGAAGTGCTGTATCAGGGGGCTGGAGTGATAGTACAGTAGGTAGGGCATTTGCCTTGCATGCAGCCAACCCGGGTTAGATCCCTGACATCCCACATGGTTCACCCCTGCACACTGCCAGGAGTAATTCCTGAGTGCAGAGCCAGAAGTAACCCCTGAGCATTGCTGGGTATAACCTAAAAAAGAAAAAGAAAGAAATTCGGCATCAAAACCAGGGTCTCATACATGAATCCATGTGCTATACTTTTTTTTTTCTTTTTGGGTCATACCTATTGATTCTCAGGGGTTACTCCTGGTGGTGCTCAGGGGACCATATGGTATGCTGGGGATCAAATCCAAAGCCACTTGCAATGCAAGCCTCCTCCCCACTTTACTATACCTTGGATCCCTATAATTCTTGAGTTGATCTCTCTGTATCTCCTCTGTTTTTATGTCCCTCACTATGCCCCCTCCCTTTACTTCTCTTCCTCTATACCCAAGTTAGTCTGTCTCTCTCTTTCTCACCCTCTCTCTCTTATTTACATGTATTTTTAAGATTTCTTATTTCTCTTATTTATATCTCAATCTATCACCTATATACTGTTTGTTTCTTTCTCTAATCATTTCACAAATATTAGCTGTATTTTTCTATCTCTAATCCACTGTTCCTGAGAATAAATCTCACTGTTCCTGAGAATAAATCCACTGTTCTGGAAAGATAAATATAATGAACTGATTTTTTGAAACAAAAATGAGAAAGAACTTCCAAGACATCAATTCCCACAATTATTAATGGCTTGAGAATCCCTGTCATCACTGAATCCTGCCAATATTTTATGATAGCTGGGAGGTAAGCACAGACTCAGTGAAGTTTCCTATGAGAAGTTTACATAGACAGGGTAATCCTGAGCTGAACCCAAATGTTGTCACAGAGACTGTGATGTCACTGTTAGCTCTTGTGAATCTCCAGCTTAACACAATATGTCTAATGAACCAGTAGAGGCCTTTAGATTTGTGTCTCATCATGGCCTGTTGCATCCCTTCTTTCTTTTTATTACATATATATTCTTTGGCTTCTTGCTTTTTATAATATCTCTTCTGTTATGTTGTAATGTTGAGTCTGTAATGTTGAGTCTCCAGTACACTAGTAACAGATGTGTGCATGTCTGATTTCTCTCATCTGTCCTGTCACAGCATCAATGTCACCATGGAAGCCTTTTTGTCCTCCTTATAGTTTATGCCCTTGTCTCAGCAATCTGCATACGTCCATATCACTTTTGCTCTTCTCTTGTCTTGGATTTGATTTTGTACTTTAGTCCTTTTGGAATGCAAGCTGCTGAGAATAGAATAAGTACTGTGGTCCTTTCTGCAAACATAGAGTTAGGCCAGGCCTAGTTGAAGCCTTGATTAAAGGAAGTGCTGGGATCCGGTTGCTGAGAATAATGAGATCTCTCACCTCCTTCTGCATCTAATCATCTCATAGGGCAGACAACCCAATGTGCGGGTTAGCCTTGAGGCAAGGATATACCAGAGTGAACCCTAGGATTTTCTTCCCTGCTTCTGTTACTCTATTGATACCTAAGGGGAATTACCTACACTTCATTAGTCAGTCCCAAGAGTGCTGCCACAGACTGTGACCCAGAATCAAAACACAAGAATTTGAGAGTTGGAGTTCCACAAATGGACAGGGAGTAAAACGCAGGACGACTGGATACAAGAGACTGTAAGAAGTACATGGTATCTTCTTGTACTCCTATTTGTCTTCTGTGTTCTTTCCATTTCATACACAAAGTTTACTCACTATAACAGGGGTGATGGCTCTCCCAAATTCCAAGTGAAGTTCCTGTGTATCCTATAAATTTCATTTTGCTCTTAATTCTTAGTTAAGAGACCCAAGTGCTCTGTCATGTTGTACCACAATGCCCCCAATTCTCGACATCTAGACTCTCTCTTCTCAGAATGACCTGAAGGGATCCTAGGAATCACAGTGTGCATATGTGATTGTGTATGTGACTGTATGCATTGTGCACGTGTATGTCAGCACACATTAATAAATATCATTGCTCACTTACAGGGATGCTCAGAAGAAAAACTCACAGGCAGACAGTAGCATTAGTCCCCAGATCCTAACTGTTAATAAAATCAATTCCAACTTGGAGTTGCAGCTAACATTTCTCCCTTGTTCTTTATAGCATACCTCCGTGCCCTGAGTGATTTGAGACTGTACTGGTCCTGTGCAGCTTGAATGAGGAAATGCATTCTCTTCTGCATAGGAATTCTTCTGTGATCAAGGTCTTTTTGACCTGGCGATGAGGTTTTATTGCCATAATCTAGGAAGCACAGTTTCTGGATTTTACAGTAATTTTATTTTATTTATTTAATTTTGTTTCTGGTTTATTGGCCATACCTTGGTGCTCAAGGGTTGAATTCAGACTCTGAGCTCAAGGATCAGTCCTGAAGGGCTTGGGGGATCACATGGGAAGCCAGGAATTGAACCCAGGTCAACTACATGCAAGGCAAGCACCCTATCCACTGTTCAATTGCTCTAGTCCATATATATATATATATATATATATATATATATATATTTTTTTGGTCATACCCGGCAATGCTCAGGTGTTTCTCCTGGCTCTGCACTCAGGGAATTACTCCTGGCGGTGCTCGGGGACCATATGGGATGCCGAGGATTGAACCCAGGCTGGCACAGGCCGGCCACATGCAAGGCTCTGACCCCTAGTACATATATTTTACAGTAGTTTTAGGTATAAATATTCAGTTCAGTAAATGAAGCAACTAAGTGTCCCTAATTGAATTGATAAAATAGCCCAACTACACAGAGACGTTATATGAATCTCATATGAATCTCAGAGCGCAGGGCTCACCCATGCAGTCATAAGCCTCAAGGTCCTGGTTTTGGTCAACATAGAAACTAGGCCAGAAAATTCACCCACTGACCCTTAACCCCACTGTCTTGACCTTCAGTTTCCATATTAGTAGCCATAGCAGTGTATGTATGTTGGGTCAGTATGACCTGAAGTGGAAATGGACCAAGACCAGGAATGGAAAGGTTCAAGAAATACTTCCCTTCCCTTCTATTTTTTTGGAGGTCACACCTGGCAATGCTCGAGGGGTTACTCCTGGCTCTGCACTCAGAAATTACTCCTGGTGGTGCTCGGGGGACCATATGGGATGCCGGGGATCGAACCTGGGTCAGCTGAGAGCAAGGCAAATGCCCTCCTGCTGGACTATTTCTCCAGCCCCTTTCCTTCCCTTCTTTACCAGCTCTACAGACTTAATATTAGAGGCCTTCAGAAACTTCATGGAAGTAAATTATCAGAGCATTTGGATATCACAGTGAGTGGGATTCCTAAATTTTCAGGTATAACATGGAAACTCAAGGTTTATATTTCTTCTTTTTTTCTTTTCGTGTCATACCCAGCAATGTTCAGGGATTATTCCTGGCTCTGCACTCCGGAATTTCTTTTTTTTTTTTTTTTTCCTTTGGGTCACCCCGCAATGCTCGGGGGTTTCTCCTGGCTCTGCACTCAGGAATTACTCCTGGCGGTGCTCGGGGGACCATATGGGATGCCAGGGATTGAACCCGGCCAGCATGGGCTGGCCGCATGCAAGGCAAACGCCCTACCCACTGGGCTATCACTCCTGCCCCAGGAATTTCTCTTAGCAGTGCTTGCGGGATCATATGGGTTGCTGGGGAATCCAATCTGGGGTGGCCACATGCAAGGCAAACGCTCTACCCACTGGACTATTACTCTAACGCCTATATTATAGTTTCTTGCTCAGTCCTAGCTAGAGGAAATATGTGAGCTATGGGGTCCCACCACTGAGTCAGTGAGTGTTGGTGGAGTTACTCTTGTTAAGCATACTATGGAAATAAGTGATTCTCCCACACTGATAGATGATCAGCGACTCCAGCTCAGAAAACACTATGCTGTATCAGGGAATTGAAGCAGGCACGTAAGGGAAGCATGTTACCTCCTGAACTGTATATCCAGTCTTTAGTTAACTTTTGGGGGGTTGTTTATTTTGGGGCCACACTTGACATTTCTCAAGGCTTACTCCTGGCATTGCACTCTAGGATCATTTCTAGCAGGCTCAGAAACCACATGGAATGCAGGGGATAGAACCCAGGTCTATGTACCTATGTAAGGCAAATGCCTTAACTGTATTATTGCTTCCTCCTTTTTAATTGCATTCTGACTAATTATATACGTCAAGTAATTGATTCACATAAAAGGATTTTAATTGGACCTAGAGATTTTCTACATTAGATACTATTACTTTTTTTTGTCCACACCCAGCAATGCTTAGGGGTTACTTCTAGATCTGAACTCAGGAATTACTTGTGGTGAGGCTTGGGGACTTTAAGGAATGCCAGGGATTGAACCTTGGTCAACTACATGCAAAGCAAACACTCAACTGCTACTTTTCTTGGGCCTTATGTATTACATTTTTATGATGCATGAGTTTACTTTTCTTTGAGTTAGTATGTGACGTACCACTCCCTTGGACAGTACATGTTTTCATATTCAGAAAGACTGAAGGATTCTTTGAGAACACCAGGAAAGTATTTATTGTGAAGCACATGAATATCACATATTTGAGGTATGGGAGAAAGTATGCTGAGTGACAATTACATGTACAGAACTGACCCTCCCTAAGTCCAGGGAACCTAGTAGATATAGGGATGCCCTTGTGCTGCTCTTGCAGCAAGCTTTTCCTACATTCTTTCAACCTACATTTATACCCTGCCTGATAATTAGGGATAGTGGATAATTATAGATATTAAAAAGAAACTTCTGGAATCTGTGCTCTCTTCCTCACAAATATGAGCATGTCATGTTACAATGCACTTTAACACAAACAGGAAGAATATTCTTTGAGGAGAAATTCATGTGCTTGCGTGTGTGTGGGAGGGGAGTTGTTTGTGTTTTTGACTAGATGTTAAGAGCCAGAGTTTCAGTAGTAACTCTCTCCTTGATACCCAGGATAACGTGTCTAGAATTTGGAACAAGGGTTCACCACCTGGAAAAGGATCAGATCTATATACACCATGTTCCTGTTCACCGCTCCTGCTGCCCATTGTATCAAGGGTTCACATCTGAACTGAGTGTACTAGATGTAGTCCTAAACAAGGGTAATGACTGGGTATTGAGAGATAAGTGGATGGATGTGGAAAGGATTATGTAGAATAGAGTGAAAAGAACAAAGTAAGTTTCAAAATGCAATTGGGCTGCTGTTTAATGGTTATGTGTGTATTTCTTCTGATGCTCAGGAAAGGACTCTGTATGGGGCTATAGATGTAGATAGATCTCAAGACAGAAATTCTAAGCATCTCCTGCACAATCAATATCACTCTAGACTTGAGACACCTAAATTAAAAACTGCTGGTGTCACTTCAGAGCATCTGGAGAGGAAAGGTGAGTCATCACATTGCATATGTGGACATGGTCCTGTAGAGTTGTGATGTTGCTGATTTGAAATTCAGCGTCTTTCTACCTCAAACTCATACTTGCATGCATGTCTCTCTGCTCTGAAACCTAGGCTTGGATTTATTCCAGTGAACAGACAGGTTTAGGAACTCAACTCCACAAAGCATAAGTGCCAGGTAATCTCTCCATGACACAACCACACCAGCAACTTCTTAAGGAATAAAGGTGGTGTTTCCTTTCTATGTCTGAATGCGCATCACTTAGAGGCAATGGGTGCATGCTATAATGCTATGTAGAGCTGCTGCCACATAGTACCTATGTGTGGAGTCTTGAAATGTTCAAAGTTGATCATTTCAGAAAATAAGAAATCAGATCAAGGTAAGATGCAGACCATTTTTCTTCAAGGCACGGAGCTATGGACACTGCTTTGCAAGCTTGGATGTTAGCATTTGGTCACCTGAGGCTTACGCCTTGCCACATTGATGAATGAGCTCAAGAGTTTTTGAAGAAAGGCATCCTTTTGTGTTTTTTTCTCTCTTGGCATTCTTCGCACAATCATGGAGGTGCTGAAACAGTTGGTTGTATTCTTTTTTTTTTTTTTTCTTTTGCTTTTTGGGTCACACCCGGCGATGCTCAGGGGTTCCTCCTGGCTCTGCACTCAGGAATTACTCCTGGCGGTGCTCAGGGGACCATATGGGATGCCGGGATTGAAACCTGGCCAGCACGGGCCGGCCGCGTTCAAGGCAAACGCCCTACCCGCTGGACTATAGGTCCGGCCCCATTGTTGGTTGTATTCTTCATTGATGTCATCAATGATGGTATCTTCCCATGTTGCAGCAGTGGTGCCAAAAAGTTCCCAGTTTAAAGAAAGACTTTGATTCTGTGGAGACTGAAGCAGTCATTGAAGCCCTAGTCAAACAGGACATTCAAACCCAATATATCAAGATCCTTCGTGAGCTGTATTACGAATTCACCACCAGGATCTCACCATTCTACAAAGAAGTGATCATCAATGTCAAAGGAGGGGTTTGGCAGGGTGATACCATTTCACCAAAACTCTTCAGCGCCACCCTCGAGAACATCATGTGACAATTAGAATGGAAAGAAATGGGAGTGAAGATAGACGGTCAGCAACTACAGCACCTCCACTTCGCTGATGACATCATTCTAATAACACCAAACATTAGCCAAGTGGCACAAATGCTGGCTGACTTTGACTGAGAATGTGGCAAGATAGGTCTACAGCTGAATCTCAACAAAACTATGTTCATGAGAAATGAACTAGTTACAGAGGCCCCATTCACTTTCAATGGAACAAACATCTCTGAATGCAGCAGTTATATGTACCTAGGTCAAGAAGTTGATTGTATTCTTCATCAGTGTTGTCAATGATGGTATCTTCCCATGTTGCCATAATGGTGCCAAAGACTTATGGGAGTTCTCTTTTTAAACTTTGCAGCCTTTTCTCCCCATTGCGTGAAGTAGACTTTTGTACAAAGGAGATGGTGGTCCCATCCTGTTTGGAACTTTGGCACGACAGGGACATCGGTCAGGCAAAACCTTCAATGAAGATGATGTGGTAAATTTCATTGTGCAGCTGTCCACTGGGAGATTCCCATGTCCAATGTTTCGATTCAGCCTTTTGGAACTGTGAGTTCCCATGAATGGTCTTGGTGACATGATGAACTCAAATAGACTCTCACCCTGTTCGCTCCATTCTAGGCCATGGTTCCTGATGTGGAGTTCTTCAGCCGATCTTCTCGGTCCTATCTTGGCATTAAAATCACCAACTATGATCTTGTAGAAGGTGTGATTTTTTTTTTTTATAGAACTCGTCCAGTTCCATGTAGAATTTTTCAACTTCTTCCTTGTATGTGGATATTGGTGCGTAGACCACAAATATAGAAATTGCTGGCTGTGGGCCACATCTCTTCAAGTGTAATCATCCTATCCGGGTTGTTAGGCATTCAAATGAATCAATGTTCATGGACATGTTCATGTTGACAAGCTTACAGTGTAATTAGATTAAACTGCAAAGATCCCAAGCTAACTAGGGCCTGTCATCAAACAGCCTACTACAGGAAGGCAAGTGCCCTATCTATGGTAGCATTGCCCTGATCCTGATGTTCTTGCTTTTAAATAAAGTTAAAAGGTTTTGATGAATGATTTTTCTACCTCAATTTGTAAAATTTCCAATTTTACACCATGACACAAATATAAATTGATTTTAGAAATGTCACAACATAACATTAGTGAAGGAGGAAGCCTAAGTTTCCCCTTGCCAACCTGAGAGAAGCCTCAGTTTCCCCTTGTCAGCAGCTCCAGTTCTCCCATTGACCTACCCCGCCTCATCCAAAGGTCCTATCTTTAACATTCCCGACTTTCCCAGAATCATACAATTCTCTTTGGAACCAGGAGTCACAAGACTAAGATAACAAACAATACCTGAGGTAGATAGCCAGAAACTTCCAAACCAGCCAGACCACCCTGAAGATTTCTGGCATTCTCTGTAGTACTTGGTTGATAACAATGCAGGAGGCCTTTAAAAGAGCATACACAAAATCACTTACTTTAACTTAGTACTATACTAAGTTCCTCCCCGCAAGGGGAGTTCCTTTCCTTTCTCCTCTACTTTCCAATAAACTTTTCTACTTTCTAATTCTGAGTCTGAGTATCTTTATTATTCAATATTTTCATTCTTGAAAATATTGAAGAACCTGGGAATCGCGATCAAACAGAGACCTGCTGCCTCTGCTTCTGCCTCGCCTGCATCATTAGTAAACAATTCACAAGGGCACTATGAATCTAAGAATGTTTGGGGGTGATGGTATCTATGCTTGCAGGTGATCTAGGGCAGTATATACAAGCAGGTCTGTTCATACTCCTTTTGTGGGCAGTAATGTCCTACTCTACTACATGGTCCAGGTACACGTTGTATTAAATATCAATAATAATTCATGAATAGGCAATTAATCTCTATGGACTGAAGGTTTAAACGCTGTAGTCTAAAGTATGATTTAATTTCAATGTTAATTATGTCTGATGTTTATCATGATGTTTATCCACATTCAAAATGAGTTGCTCAGGTCTACTATTACTTTGAGTCCATTTTTCCCTTCATATTTTTTATAATTTGCTTAATATATCTAATGTTGTTGAGAGATGTTGCTTACAGATATATTTATAATCATTATGAATGCATATTTGTAATAATTATATGTATCAATTTTAAGTATAGTCATTTAACTTAAGAACTAAATAAGTAATAAAGTCACACACATGTGTATATATATGTGTCAGGGAGCCACTGGGGTCCCCAACGACATATCAGGAAACGAATTCCCTTCTACCTCTGAAGCCAGCGGGAATGGATGAAAACTTAAGTCCAGTGCAGTTTTATTTTTTTATTTTTTTGCTTTATGGGTCACACCTGGCATTGCTCAGGGGTTACTCCTGGCTCTGCACTCAGGAATTACTCTTGGTGGTACTCAGGGGACCATATGGGATGCCGGGCATCAAACCTGGGTCCGGTGCATGCAAGGGCAAACACCCTACCTGCTGGACTATCGCTCTGGCCCCCACTGCAGTTTTAAAAGGTTTTACTTTCACAGGTTCTGGTATACAATCCAGTAACAGGAAAACCCCGACCTTAGGTTCCTGGCTGGGTCCCGCCACATGTAGGTTTAGAATCCTAGGCCATGATGGTCACTACCACGTGCTAAGGCCTAACAGGGAAGAGAAAGAGAGAGAAGGAAAGCTGAGGCAGAAAGCAAAGAGGAGCCAAAATGGCCAAAAAGCCTTTTCTTCTTTCTCCTAGTTTAATTTGTAGATAGAAGCCCACAAAAAACTTCCAGCCCAGCCCTGGGCTGCGCTTATATAGAGAGGAAGCCAGGTGAATGACTATATTGAAATGTAGATCTTCAGGTGGGCCCTTTGGCTCAAGCTTCACAATGCCAAAGCTAAATCCCTGAGATACAATCTCCCTAGCAGAGCTGGGAGGGGCTGCATCTTTGAACCAGAAAGCAGTTCAGAATGTAATTTGTAGAGAATGGCATTAATACTTTTTACCATGACTACTTCTTACCATAATAGCCAGCTGATTATAGATTCTAGATCCCACTAATGTCCAAAATCCGTCAGAATAATTCACTTTGGCATTACCTTTAGAATCAGAGACACGCCAGTTTGCCCAGATGCCCACTGGCATGTCTCTTTGAACTAGGAGAACTGATTACATTATGGTCAATCCAACGTGGCCAAATACTCTTGGAATATCTACATCTATATCAATTATGTCCTTGTGGGGACCCATGGGATCAGGAAGAGTATTGAACTGGAGCTAGCAAGATTCATAATATTCATAATAAGAATATTTATGTTGTATAAAATTATGAAATCCATACAATTCTGCCCAAGTTTTTATTTTTTACCTGTGAAAGTAAAAAATCTGCTCTGGAGATTCCCTAAAGGCAGGGAGAAGCTCTTCACATAAGCTAAATGTATCTGGAGCCTAAGGCTCAGTAAGGCGTGTCACCCAACGTATATGTATATATGACTTGGAGATATTCTAGAGATATGGCTTAATACATACATATGTATATTTATAGTTATATATGCATACATACATACACACATATATGATTGACTACCCCTATCACCAACTTTCCAGTGCTATAAGAAAACCTAAAAAGACTTCTCTAAACCCTTTTTCCCACCTCTGTACCCTCTGATAAATACCATAATTGTTACCAAGTCTAAAAGTTAGTTTTGCCTATTTATGGTCAGTTCATTTGTCCTAGTTCCTTATCCCCACATATGATAGAATCATTTAGCTTTGATTTCACTTTCTTATTTCACGTAGTATAATAAACCCAATGTCAGATCACTTATCTCAATGGCACAATCTCACCTTTTTGTTTGGCAGAGTAGTATTTTATTCAATATACGTAACACAGCTCTTTATATAGTCATCTGTTGATATATAAGCTAATTCTATGTTTGGCTATTGTAAATAAAGCTGCTAATAGTGCAGTACTGCAGGTATTTTTCAAAATTAGTGTTACCAGCCAACCCCATCAAAAATGGGGGAGAAGAAATGAACAGAAGCTTCCAAAAAGAAGAAATTCGAATGGCCAAAAGGCATATGAAAAGTGCTCTTCATCTTTAATCATCAGGGAGATGCAAATCAAAACAACAATGAGGTACCATCTCACACCACAGAGACTGGCACACATTCAAAACAGCAAGAACAACCGGTGCTGGCGTGGATGTGGGGAAAAGGGACTCTCATCCACTGTTGGTGGGAGTGCTGACAGGTCCAGCCCTTTTGGAAAACAATATGGGCATTCCTCCAAAAACTAGATATTGAGCTCCCATTTGATCCAGCAATAGCACTCCTGGGAATATACCCGAGAGACCGAAAAACACATAGCAGAAACACTATCTGTACTTCTTTATTCATCTCTGCGCTATTCACTATAGCTAGAATCTGGAAACAACCTAAATGCCCGAGAACAGAGGACTGGCTAAAGAAACTGTGGTTCATCTACACTATGGAATACTATGCGGCTGTCAGAAAAGATGAAATTATGAAATTTTCTGCAAATGGATGGACATGGAGACTATCATGCTGAGTGAAATTAGTCAGAAGGAAAAGAACAGATATAGAATGAATGCATTCATTAATAGGACATAAATAGATACCAGTGTTTTACTAAATGTGGGAAATGGTAATGGCAGATTAAAACTCACCATTGAATATACACAAAGAGACTTAAGTGATAAACTCTAAATATCTGCAGGGCTAGCCACAATGTGTAAAAGAAGAGGGAGAGAGATGCAGAGACAGAGAAAGAAAGAGAGGAAACTGGGATACCTGCTATTAAGGCAGCCTGGGGGTGGGCGGGAAGGGGTGGGGTACATTGGTGGTGGAAATGGGGCAGTGGTGGAGGGATGGGTGCTGGAATACTGTATTACCAAGAACCAATTATGAACACCTTTGTAATTGTATGTTTCACGTCACGGTGGTATAATAAAAAAATTAGTGTTACCATAACATATTCTTCAGATAAATGCATAGGAGTGTCACTGCTTGAATATAGACCACTTCCCTTTTGCTTTTGTTTGATCCACACTCAAAGGGGTTAGCTCAGGATTTACTCCTGGCTCTCTGACTCTCCATTTTTAGTTTTAAAAGAACTCTCCCTGTATTTTTCCATAGAGGCTTTACCAATTTACATTTTCAGTGTTCCAAGGTTCCATTTTCTCTACATACTCACTCAACAAACATCTGTTTTCACTGTGATGAAGTAGGGGATGCTGCTGGGGTCCCCAACAGTGTCAGGACAGTTCTCTTCTACCTCCGAGGACTCCAGGGTAACAGATGAAAACTCACAAGTTTGGCACAGTTCCAAAAAAAGGCTTTTAATAGTACAAAAGCTCTTCCACAGCAATTTAATATAATGAAAGAACTAGCTCTGGTCCGAACTTAGACCATACAAAAGAGGCTAAGTCTCCCATTGTTCATCAATTTGCTCGAGTGGGCACTAGTAACATCTCCATTAGTCCTGTCACAAGCAAGTGTAACCCAAGGGCATCTACTTGCTACAGGGACAGGAGGAGCCCAAACCATTCTTCAGGTCATGGAACTGAGGTCCATAATTGTTACTAGGTTTTGGCATAACTGGTAATTAAAACACGGGTAGCTTGTCAGGCTTTAGAGTGTAGGTGGTATAGTCTCAGTAGAAGGCTCTCAACTCGAGCATTTACTAATGAAACTTAAAGGGGGAAGATCAGGTTTTCTTTTGGATGGAGCTCTGAGGAACTATGGAGTCTCTATGTTGAGAATGACTGACTGCATGATGTGTGGCTTGCTCTGGTTTCTTGCTAGGCTTATTGGTATCAGTTAAAAACTGCCTAGAACTGTTTACTCTGTATAAATGTGAAAGAACTTGGGAAGAACCTTATGCAAAAATCAGCATCCTCTAAAAATATTGCGAGGCCGCCAAGGGGGCCTGTGGGTCTGGCGTGGATGGGTCTCTCTCTTCCAGGGCAACTGGCATGGAGGTGGAGAAAGGAAAGGGCAGGGCCCAAAAACTCCACCCCGAGTCCAGCCAGCATGGTCTTTTCCCGCTCATAAGAGCAAACCCTTGGAGCAAACAGGGGCTGGCCGAGCCCGTACCGGGAGGTCAGCTCCATGGGTTGCTTCCACATGGGGCCGGCCGAGCAGTGAAGCTGTGGGACTGAAGTGGATGGGTCTGGATCTCTTCCAGGGTTGCAAATTAGCTGAGTCTGGTGTGGGTGGACCTCTCTCTTCCAGGCAACTGGCATGGAGGTGGAGGAAAGGCCAGGGCCCAAAACTCCACTCGAGTCCGGCCAGCATGGTCTATACCTGCCACACCCTA
Source organism: Cryptotis parvus (assembly GCA_021461705.1). Classification (NCBI taxonomy): domain Eukaryota; kingdom Metazoa; phylum Chordata; class Mammalia; order Eulipotyphla; family Soricidae; genus Cryptotis; species Cryptotis parvus. The sequence continues at coordinate 29,569 of JAJIBD010010666.1, read as the reverse complement.
TTGCAGGTATAAACAAAGATTATGCCAAGGACTAATCCCGAGATTATCTCTTATGTAAAACACTGGAGAGAGAGAGAGAGAGAGGGCTGATATAAAGTAATACATCTTAATTTCATGAGCTTCATGTAGTCTAGATGGCATCCACAAGGTCCTTCTTATTTATTATCTGCACCAGGTGACTCTGAGTATCTTGTTCTCCGTATACTGAAAGGGTCACACTCGCCTGCTTGAGAGCAAACAAGTATGATCCTTCCTATAGTCTTCCTATAGTCTCAACGTAGCCAGGGTGGTAGTCTCCTGGTAAATTCTAACTGTCCCACGCTGGGTGCAGTGGGTATAAAGAGGAGCTGTGCCCAATCTAGAAAACATAGAAGTCTTAGTAGATGTATAAGTCAGAAGTTATTCAGAGTGAAGGTGACTTCTGTAACTTCCACACCCTCTAGCAGTGTTTACATAGAAGAGAGGTCTCATTAGAATGAACCTTGTCTTAAATAGATTAGGCTGTAAGTGGGCAAAACACCAAAGCTCCCAGATTAGCTAAATCTGTCATCCAGCATGATATGATGCCTCATTTTGATTTTAATTTACTCTTCTGTAAAAAAAATTGATGTTAAACATCTGTCATGTCCATAAGCCATTTGTCCTCTTTGGGAAGCTCTATTTATTCAGGACTTTATCTCATTTTTTTTGGAGTGGGTGGCTTACTCTTTTGCCATAAATCATGTGAGTTACTTATGTTTTTTAATATACTCTCTTGTCAGACATGATGTACACCTATCTTCTCCCAACTGATAGCTGGATCTTTTGTTTTTGTGGTAGTATCTTTAGTGTATGAAGACTGTATTGTTTGTGATAGTGCCATTGATTTATTCATGCTTTTGTGTGCTTTCCCAATGGTTTAGTGTCCATTATGTTTCTGATATTGGAAATCTAGGTCTATTTTTCTGTTTTGTTTGCTTTTTTTTAGAGGTAACTTTTCATTTATTCCATTCCATTTTGTTGAATAGGCTTCATCTTCCCCATTGTGTGGATTCATGGATTAGATGTCCATACGTATGTGGAGGGCACTTATTTATATTCATCAGTAAATGCTCTAGATGAGAGCCTTCTATTGAGATTATACCACCTACATGGCAGAACCTGGCAAGCTACCTGTGTTTATTTTGATATGCCAAAAACCAGTAACAATGATGGACCTCATTCCCATGACCTGAAGGAATGGTTTGAGGCTCTTCCTGTTCCTGGAGCAAGCAGATGCCCTTGGGCTACACTTGCTTGTGACAGGACATATGGAGATATTACTGGTACCCACGTGAGCAAATCGATGAACAACGGGAAGACAAGTGATACAAGTGGTACGTATGTGGATCCATTTCTGATCTTGCTTCTGTTCTGTTTGCCTGTGTGTCTTTCTTATTTTGATATTATACTGTTTTAATTATTTATCTTGTAGTAGAAATTTTTTTCATCTAAAGTTCTGCCAATCCTGTTCAGGCTGACTTGAGTGAACAGCTTGTAGATGGGTGGGGTTGGAGAGGTGGGGTGGGGGTGGGAGAGCATTGAAGCAGAGTAAGAAGGGATCCAGAGAAGGGTACTTCAGGTGGGTAAGTCACTTGAATTGCATGAAACTGAACCAGATTCACTCTCCAGTAGCCCATATAGTCCCCCTTGAGACCACAAGGAGTGAGAACAGATCCTAGAGTGTCACCCTGTGTGGCTCCCAAAACAAAACAAACAAAAGCAATGCAGTGGATTCATATTTTTTTGAGCTGTATGCTTCTGCTTTAATGAGCTCATTAATTATTTCCAGTAATTTTGCAGTAGGCATTTTAGGCTTTTAAATGTGTATTATCATGTTACCTATAAATAGGTATAAATAGCTCCTGTTAAAAATTCTTTAGCGTTTCTTTACAACCATAATACCATCTCATCTTGATGTTTTAATTGTATTTATTTTGGAAATATGAGTTACATTATTATTAATAATAGGTTCCGTTAAACGCTTTTCTAACTCCACACCCACTACCAGTGTCAGTTTTCCTCTAAAAAAATACCTTTGTACTTCCCCACACTACTCCCTTCTTAATCCTTTCTTAAAATGTAAATATTATAGTTTAGTTACATATTTATAATAGTGTTAATGCTTATAGTTTTAAAGTACAAAGGTGCCTCACATAACCCTAAGTAAAGGTGTCTGATATTGCTTCCAGTCCACTTCACCATCTTCTCCATTCTCCTGTTTGCTTGGTATTTTCAGGTTTGCAATACAGGCCAGTGGCTTATCATCACCTGGAGCCTTCCATTCCCTTGACTTGTTTCTCAGTGTACATGTATGAGTGAAATCATGCAGTATATATCTTCCTCCCTCTTTTTACTCTTTTCTTTTTAGAAATTGAAACACTATTTTCTGTGAAAGATGAACCACATGATATTATCACCTACCAAACAGTCTACAGGACAATCCCCACCTCTTCAACCCCACCCATCAACAGCCCTCAATCATGAGGGTTCTTCTGTTGTTGCTGTGTTTTGATTTGGGTCAGGACACACCTGGTGGTTTGCAGGGCTTATTCCTAGCTTTGCAATCAGGAATCACTGCAGTTAAGGTTTGGGAGACCATATGTGGTGCTAGGGATCTAACCTGGGTCTGCCTCATGCAAAGCAAGCACCCCACCTATTACACTGTTGTTCTGACTCTTCCCTTTCCTCCACTCTTTCCCCTCCCTTTTCTTAAAACACATTCATTTTATAAGCACATCCATGGTTGTCTACACTCATTTTGATGTATTCCATTCTCACCATTGTAAGATGATCTCTAATTGTTGTTTTGATTTGTACTTCCCCTAATATTAAGTGTCAGTGAACATGTTTTCATGTGCCAATTGGCAACCTGTGTGTCCTTTTCATGAAATCACTTATTCATCTCCTTATCCAATATGCTTTTTGATAGGGTTTTAACTTTTAAGTTGCCAAGCTTTGTGATTTGCTTTATATATTTTAGATATTAACACAATTTATTCTGTGCAAGTATTTTTCATTTTTGTGTGTCTTCATTTTAGTAAGGGTTTCTTTTGATATGTAAGAGCTTTTAAATTTGATGTAATCCCATTTATTTATTTTTGTTATATTTGCCAATGAAATCAAGTTATTGAAAATATCTCTGAGGACCATATCTTGTAGCGTTAATGCTGTTTTCCTCTCTGCACTTTATGGATAGTGATCTAATCTTGAGTCCTTTAATTTACATTTATTTAACTTTTTGAGTATGGTGTATCTGTGTCCAGATACACCATACTCAAAAGTTAAATATCTGTGTCCAGATACACCATTCTCAAAAGTTAAATAAGAGAATTTAACTGAGAATGTGGAAAGATAGGTCTACAGCTGAATCTAAAGAAAACCATGTTTATGAAAAATGAACTAGTTCCAGAGGCCCCATTCACTCTCAATGGAACAAACATCTCTGAATGCAGCATGTGTACCTAGGTCGAGAAATCAACATGGTGAACGACCTAAAACCTGAGCTGCACAGGAGGAAGAGAGTGGCATGGAAAGCCTTCAAAGGCATTGAAGAATTAGCTAAAAGGACAAAAAACTTCCGGCTCCGGGCACATCTCTTTGACTCCACCGTTCACCCTGCATTAACATATGCCTCAGAGACCTGGGCCCTATGAAAGCAGGATGAGAATGCTATTCGGATCTCCCAGAGAGGAATCGAAAGAGCTATGCTTGGAATATCACGCCTCACTCAAGTGAGAGAAGGAATCCGGAGTTCTGACCTCCATCGCTATTTAGAATTAGGGATGCTGTCTCATTTGCCAAGGTATCGAAAATCAGATGGGCTGGACATGTAATGTGATTTGGAGACAACCGCTGGACTAGAGCCGTTACTGACTGGATCCCACAGGATGTCAAAAGATCACGTGGCCGCCCACCTACAAGATGGTCAGACTTCCTTGTCAAGACCCTGAACAAATGGTTTGTGGCTCTTTGTATTCCTGAAGCAAACAGATGCCATTGGGCTACATTGGCACGTGATAGGGTCCAATGGAAATGTTACTGGTTTCTGGTGCCCGCTCGAGCAAATAGATGAATAACAGGATTCAAGTGATCAAGTGATCAAGTGAGTATGGTGTGTGAAGCACATACAATTTCATTTTTGAAACTAGTGGCATTTGATTATTCAATCTTCCAAGCACCTTTTAAAAAAATTATTATACCACCATAAGATATACAATCATAAAGATGTTCATGTTTGGGTTTCAGTCATACAATGTTCCAGCACCCATTCCTCCACCAGTGCCCGTTTCCCACCACCAATGTCCCCTAATTTTCCCTCCCTCACCCAGCCTGCCTCTATGGCAGGTACTTTTCCTCTTCTCTCTCTTTCACTCTCTTTCTCTCTCTCTTTCCCCCCCTCTCTTACATGTTGTGGATTGCAATACATATATTTAGAGGTATTTCATGTATATCCCTGCATTAACATAAGCCTCAGAGACCTGGGCCCTACGAAACAGGATGATAATGCTATTCGGGTCTCCCAAAGAGGAATCGAAAGAGCTATGCTTGGAATATCACGCCTCACTCAATGAAAGAAGGAATCCAGAGCTCAGACCTCCGTCGCTGTTCCAGAGTCAGGGATGCTGTCTCATTTGCCAAGGCATCGAAAATCAGATGGGCTGGACAAGTAATGCAATTTGGAGACAACCACTGAACTAGAGCCATTACCGACTGGATCCTCTGTGATGTCAAAAGATCACGTGGCCGCCCACCTACAAGATGGTCAGACTTCTTTGTCAAGCAGTTTGAGGCTCTTTGTACTCCTGAAACAACCAGATGCCATTGGGCTATACTGGCATGTGATAGGGTCAAATGGAAATATTACTGGCGCCCACTCGAGCAAATCAATGAATAACGGATGTCAAGTGATCAAGTGATCCAGTGATTCCTTTGCCTAAATTCAATGCACAATGGAATACTATACAGCTGTTAGGAAAAACGAGTTATGAAAGTTGCCTTTCATAACTGTATAATAATATACAGCATATATAATAATAAATGCTGTATTTAGAGATGACTACAAGAGTATGCCACCCGCATGGCAAGTCTGGCAAGCTACCCATGTCATATTTGATATACCAAATACCAGTAACAATTATATTCCCATGACCTAATATAATGGTTTGAGGCTCTTTATGTTCCTGGAGCAAGCAGATGCCCTTGGGCTCTACTAGCATGAGAGGGGACATATGGAGATGTTACTGGTGCCCACTCGAGCAAATCGATGATGAACAGGAAGATAGTGATAGTGATGAAAGTTGCCTATAAATGGATGGACATGGAGATGATCATGCTGAGTGAAATTAGCTAGAGGGAAAAGGACAGATATAGAATGACTGTATTTATTTGCAGAATATAAAAAATAGTATTATACCAATATCCAAGGCCAGGTAAAACATGGATCAGGAGGTCTTGTCAGTGGGTGGAATCTACTGCAAATGTGTGGGAGTCAGAGGTTAGGTAAGACAGAGAAAGGAACAGTGTACTAGTAATGGTTGGAAATGTGATAGGTTCCCACTTTCATTTTTTTCAGAATGATTTTGGCTGTTCATGGAGTTATAGCATTCCACAAATACTTTTAGTAGAGTTTGTTCTAAGTCCTTAAAAAAAAGTCAACACAATTTTGATGGCAGTTGCAATGAATCTATCTATGTTTTGGATAGGATCGTCCAATGCAATGACAATGTTAATCCTTCTTATCCACAAATATGGATTATTTTCCTATTATATGATGTACTATTCTGTTTATTTGCATTTATCTCTTCAACTAATATGTCTCCTTTCCCTCTTTTTTTTATCTTTCTGGTATGCCTATTATTCTAAAATTTTCTTTCTCAGTATTGTCAAACATTTCCCTATGTTTTCTTCATTTTTACTTATTCTCTTTTCTATTTCCTCATCTTTATTTGTGTATTTTTTAATGCATCTTTGAATGTACTCATTTACTTTTGGGCTTCCTCCATATTTCTTCTATGACTTATTACTGCAAACTTAAGTTCTATTGCTTCTTTTTAGGTGGTTTATTTTCGTTAAGTTCTCTTTAAGTTTATTGATTATTTACTCAGATGTCATTTTAAGGTTGTTAATCATTGTTGTGATTAACAATGTCCTAAATTAATGTCCTAAAGTACTCTTCAAGTTTTTCACCGAAGTCTGAATTTACTGTGATCCCCCCTGGTTTTTTGTTGTCGTCTGTTGGTATCTCAGAGATCTTTTTGTTTTTCATTGTCTTTGATATTGTATTCACCATTGGCAAGGGTTAGACTGGATCAGTATTATTTTTTGATGCTGTTTGTATTCAGATGACATTCTTTGGGTTGAAACTGGGAGTGGGAAGATGTCTGAAATATAATGACAAATAGGCTTATGTTCCACATTTTAATGGTGTTAGCGTGTAATTTTTAAATGACAATGTGGTTTGAGGATTTTGGAGTAACTGACCATACTTGGTCAGTCTCTGGGTGCTGCCTTGGAACTCCTAAATTCCTTCCAAGCAGTACCAGTCAGAGGTAGGGCTTTCGGAATTGGGGTAGGGGGACAGAGCTGGTGCACAGATTTCCGGTACCTGAGACGGATGTCAGGGAGAGTTTTACTCTTGGTGCCACACTGAAACTCCTAAAACTTCTAAGTCATACCACGTAGAAGGAGTGAGGGGTTGGGGTCCTGAAGTTATACCTTTTAAACATAAGAAATTCCAAGATGCAAAATCACCTCAGTTTTAGAAAAGGAGTCTTCTAAGACCATAGATGATCCAAATTGAATGTACACAAAAGAGAAAAATAATTTGTAAGTTAGTAACAAGAACTTGATGCATTTAAATCTCAATAGGCAAATATTGAGACTTGGGCTTACCCTGGGGTTTCTTATAGATGTTATAGAAGAAGGTGGGCTAACAGGAACCTCCAGTGTTCTTTCTCCAAATATCATTGTATCAAATATGCTGTAACTCTTCTTTTACTATCCTGTCATGCAATTCATAGATTATGTAACTTCCCATATACATAATTTAAGCAACACAATGAACTGATTAAAAAAACCTGTCTTGGTTCCAAAAGCCCCCACTTGTATCCCCTTATAAAATTCTGGTCTCAATTTAAGTCTTGAGTGTCTTACAATAAAAACTGAGACATATTCTGGCTCTATAAATCTATTCAGCCGCTCAATTAGGTGACCAATAACCATGGGGTAGGATTCGTGCTAATGCTATTACAAGAAAGAGAATAGTGAATATTTCTTGTACAAAATGATCCCAGGGGCTGGAGCGATAGCCCAGCTGGTAGGGCGTTTGCCTTGCATGGCCAGCCCATGCCGGCCCAGGTTTGATCCCCGGCATCCCATATGGTCCCCCGAGCACCGCCAGGAGTGATTCCTGAGTGCAGAGCTAGGAGAAACCCCTGAGCATTGCTGGGTGTGACCCAAAAAAGCAAAAAAAAAAAAAAAAAAAAAAAAACCCAAATGTGTTTCTATAAACTTTTATGCTTACTTAAGTCTGCTCATGAAGAGGACTAAAAATTGATTGTTAGACTAAGATATCTCTGTTGTCCTCCCATATAATATCCAATCACTTGTATCACTTGTATCACTGGTCTTCCCATTGTTCATCTATTTTCTTGAGCAGGCACCAGTAATGTCTCCATTCATTGGGAATGAGGTCCACTATTGTTACTGTTTTTGGCATAATGAATACACCATGGGTAACTTGCCAGGCTCTGCCATGGCTCTGGGTTCATCCCAGGGAGCCCAGTCTTTTCCTTTGTCAGACCATCAACCATCCCGGTCCACGGGGCAGAGGTCTAGGTGTAGACAAGCCTGTTTCCTGTCTGCCGCCTGCTGATGCAGCCAGGCACTGCAGCCACACCTGCAACACCTCAAGGGGCAGGTGACAGGATGATATCCAATCACTAGTTCACTAGACATCCCCTTGTTCATCTATTTCCTTGAGCGGGCGCCAGTAACATTTCCATTGGACCCTATCACGTGCCAGTGTAGCCCAATGGCATCTGTTTGCTTCAGGAATACAAAGAGCCTCAAACCGTTCCTTCAGGGTCTTGACGAAGAAGTCTGACCATCTTGTAGGTGGGCGGCCACATGATCTTTTGACATCCCGTGGGATCTAGTTGGTAATGGCTCTAGTCCAGCAGTTGTCTCCAAATCGCATTACATGTCCAGCCCATCTGATTTTCGATGCCTTGGCAAATGAGACAGCATCCCTGACTCTGGAACAGCGATGGAGGTCAGAACTCTGGATTCCTTGTCTCACTTGAGTGAGGCGTGATATTCCAAGCATATCTCTTTTGATTCCTCTTTGGGAGACCCGAATAGCATTCTCATCCTGCTTTTGTAGGGCCCAGGTCTCTGATTCGTATGTTAATGCAGGGAGAACAGTGTAGTCGAAGAGTTGTGCCCAGAGCTGAAGGTTCTTAGTCTTTTCAGCTATTTCTTCAATGCTTTTGAAGGCAGTCAAATGCTTTTGATATCCAATATCTGGGATATATGCCTTTATTTGGCAGAGAGATTTTGGTTAAAACTTTCCTAATCCTAGAGATCCCCTTAATTTGTCCCCTTAGCCATATCACATAATCCTATTTTCTTATGAGGATGATAGAAACATTTCACACAATCTGATTTTCTTATGAGGATGGTCTGAACATTTCAACACAATCTGATTTTCTTAGAGGATGATCTGAACATCTCAGAGTTTGTCTGAGATATGCCACTATTCCCTTTATGGTAGCTGATATCCAGGTATTAGGATTCATGAAACATCTCCAAGCCAGGTGTATCAGAAGAAACTGAGACTTTCATTGCTGTGTAAGTCCCCAACTGTCTCATCTACTCAGACTTAGTTCAGTTTTAAATTTGAAATATCTTCTGAGATGATTGAAATGAATTTTGTCACTGAGAATATTCATGACATTCCTAACATAGATTCAATAACCAGAATTGAAGGTTTGAGATGAGGTCAAAAAATCACAAAAGGGCTGAACAGAAAGAGTAATTTTTGGTAAGAAAACAATTTTTAATCTGGCAATATAGTTTTGCCACTAGGCTAAAGAACAAACTTTGGAAATGATAAGGACTAAGTGTGTGTTAGGGTAAGATGAGAAGGGTGGGGATGGTTCAAGTTTTATGACAATAGAGGAAACTTGATGCAACAGTTTATACATAATGAAGATCTACACGGTGTTGGATACCCACCCCACTGTTCCTACAGGTGACAGTTAAGGAAATTGTCAAAGCAGTCATAAGGCCAGGATTCTGAGCCTAGCCAGCAGCTATGAAAAGGTTCCCTGGGAGAATCATGGGGGGCTATTTGGAGAACTGTTGGGAGAGGCCTGCTTGCTGGAGAGCTGTTGGGGAGAGAGAGAGAGAGAGAGAGAGAGAGAGAGAGAGAGAGAGAGAGAGAGAGAGAGAAGAGAGAGAGGCCTGACTTCTGGAAAACTGTTGGGAGAGAGAGGCCTTCTTGCTAGAGAGCTGTTGGGGGAGAGAGAGAAAGAGAGAGAGGCCTGCCTGCTGGGAAACTGTTGAGAGAGAGAGAGGCCTTCCTCTTTGTTGGAGAGCTGTTGGGGAGAGAGAGAGAGAGAGAGGCCTTCCTGCTGGAGAGCTATTGGGAGAGAGAGAGGCCTCCTGCCTGCTGGGGGGCTGTTGAGAGAGAGAGAGAGGAGGCCTGCCTGATGGAGAGCTGTTGGGAGAGAGAGAGGCATGCCTGCTGGGGAACTGTTGAGAGAGACAGAGAGAAAGAGAGAGAGAGAAGAGAGAGAGGCCTACCTGCTGAATTGCTGCTGGGAGAGAGAGACAGAGAGAGAGAGAGAGAGGCAGAGAGAGACCTGCCTGCTGGGGAACTGTTGGGGGAGAGAGAGAGGAGAGAGAGAGAGAGAGAGAGAGAGAGAGAGAGAGGGACTGCCTGTTGCAGAGCTTTTGGGAGAGAAGACCAGTTGGAGAGAGGAGAGAGTGGGTACCTGCTGGAGAACCTTCTGGAAATATCCCAGCGTGCCTGCCTGCTGGAGAAACAGCTGGGAGAGAGGTTTCTGGAGTGGAGAGAGAAGACAGATTAAGAGTTTCAAGAGTCTGTGGTCTTGTTCCTTTATACATCAACTGAGGGTAGGGTCCTTGGCCCCAGACGCAGCTGAGTACCTTGCTGAACCCTAATACTGCTGGAGACCCTTTGAGTCCTGACACAGGGAAATTATGCATATTTATAAAAACAAGGAATGTGCAAAAAGAATTGTGAGCATGCATTGAATTTACAGAAAAAGGTAGAGAATTAACACCTTTTAAGAAGAGCAACTAGAAAACTTTTTTTTTCAGTTTTTCTTTTTTTCCGATTTTATTTTATTTTATTATTTTTTTCCCCCAAATATTGTTACACCATTTTAGACATACAATTGAAAGATTCTCATGTAGAGTTTTGGTTCTACAGTGTTCCAACACCCATCCCTCCACCCAAACCCATCTTCCATCACCAATGTCCCCACCTCCCTCCCCCTCCCACACCTCAACTACTTGGCGGGTTCTGTATGTCATTTCTCTCCTCTTTATCTCTCCCTCCCACCAAACTTACCTGCTCTTCGTGGAATTCAATGCATTAAAAGACATTACTGTTTCCACGCGCATACTGGGCTCAAACTGGTTTTGCTCGGTTGATCTGGGTCGTGAGGCAGTTTACCAGCGGCCCGGACAGTGAAAATGGTGGCCAGTGTGATGGGCGAGTCCCATCTGGCCGCCTCCGGGACCCCCAGAGGCGACGGGCCAACACCCAAAACCCGTCTGCCCTCCTGGGGGGGTCCCCTCTTCAGCTGGGCCCGGGCGAGCCGAGCTCCAGCCTCCCCAGCTGCTTCACGTTATGGCCGATGGCCCCCGGGCAGCTCCTTGGCGGGGCCACCAGGCTCGACAAAATGGAGAGGGGAATGGCCGAACCCTGACTCCATCTGACGAATTCCCAGTGATTCCTGCTTCTGGGAGCCGCCTACCTGGGCTCGAACCGGTTTTGCTCTGTTGATCTGGTCGTGAGGCAGTTTCCCAGCGTCCGGACAGCGAAAATGGTGGCTAGTGTGATGGGCGAGTCTCATCCGGCTGCTTCCGGGACCCCCTAGAGGCGACGGGCCCAACACCCAAAAGCCCGTCTGCCCTCCTGGGGTCCCCTCTTCAGCTGGGCCCGGGCGAGCCAAGCTCCAGCCTCCCCAGCTGCTTCATGTTATAGAAAACACTTTTTAAAAAGCTTTCGATCACACTTTCTTTACTGACAATATTTTGGTTAGGTTCTGGGTTCCTTAGTATAAAATATTCTGTAGTCTTTGTCCCAGTTTAATCATATAAAAAACCAGGTCACCAAGAGAGTTATCACTACAAGACCAGAATCATGGCTGGACAGGACCGGCTTGTCCCTTCTACTCTGTATTATCTTTTCTAGTATCTCTCTGAAAATATGCCAAGGGTTTTGCAAGTAATCTTAGCCAAGTTTCTGATTCTTTTCGCTCTGCTTCCTTTGTAGCTTTTAAGGCAATAATCTGGGGACCCTGAGAAACAGTAAACCATGATGGTTGTTTCACATCTCCAGCAAGTGAGTGGAGTAAGATGCTGTGTTTATAATGTGGGTGCCTGGCAATGAGGATTCCAAGTCCTGTCAGATTGCAACACAGAGATGAGAGGCAAGCTTGGCTCGCCCCAGGTCCAGCTGAGAGATGAGAGGCCAGTTGCATGGCCTTTGTAGCAGGATTTTTTCCTCACAGAGATCTTTCATGGCCCCTCTGGGAAGGGACTATTCATCCTTCTTCCCCAAGTTCTGTTCACAAACAGTTATAATTCCACAGTCAACTAAGTCCTTGAGAAAGCAGGGTGAAAGCAGGGTTTCCTTCACCCCACTCACTGTGTCCACATGCATAGTGTTGCCATTCTAGCAACTTCTACTAGGGATGTCATAGACATGTGTAAAACAGGTACGAAGGAAATTAAGACTGACTTCTATAAATCTGAACACTACTGAGTATGAGCTACTAAGAATGTAAAGAATGTTTCCTTTACGCTGTCCCTACCCAGAACCCATTACAAGGAACAGACTACAAATTAATTTCCATGAAGGGAGTTGCATGTCTAAGATGTGAGACCTCAGTCGTCCAAGCTGCAGGCTTGATGTTAATGATGGTTTCTTTAACATGTTATCTTGGGTCTTGAGTGGCCTAAATGGCAGTGGAATGGAACCTTATTTTTATTTATTTATTTATTTATTTATTTATTTATTTATTTATTTATTTATTTATTGCTTTTTTAGTCACACCCAGCGATGCGCAGGGGTTACTCCTGGCTCTTTGCTCAGAAATTACTCCTGGCAGTGCTCAGGATACCATATGGGATGCCGAGGATCGAACCCGGGTTGGCAGTGTGCAAGGCAAACGCCCTACCCACTGGACTATCCCTCCAGCCCACAGGAACTTTAATACACATGATGTGATAATCAGGTGCACAATCACTCTGTGCATTGGCTCAGTCTCACAGCCCCATATAACCATACTACCTCTCTCCTAGAGGGTGTGTTGACTCAGAGATGACTCTTTTTGTAGACTAGGACCAAAAAGGATTAAATGTTCTTCCAAAAGATAGTTATGAGCATGATAATTCTGATAAGTTACTCAAATTTTCTGTCTCTCTCTGTCTCTGTCTTTCTTTCCCTCAATCATATTTTTGTACCTCAATTCCTTCTGGTAATTATGGTTTCCCTGTGTCTCCTTACTATTTTTTCTGTCCTGTATCAATTTATTTGTAATATGTTATACTGTTACTGCTATGGACCCACTGTTGACAAGCAGGACCATGTCTGCTGGTGCTCTGTGAATCACTGATCTGGCCTGGAACCTAGGGCTCTTACACTGCAAGGCTTATGCCTGGCCAATTTAGCCACATCCCACCTCTTCTCTGTTTCTTTCTTCCTATATTTCTGCTGGTGGCTCCTCTCTCAGTCTTACCTTCTCTCTTTCGGTCCATATTTCTATTGGGGGTGGTGGTGAGGAGGTGGGTTCTTTACCCAGTGGTGCTCAGAGCTTACTCCTAGCTCTGTGCTTAGGGGTTCAGTTCTGGCAGAGCTCTGGGAACCATATGGGATGCTGGAGTTGAACCCAGTTTGGCAAATGCAAGACTAATACTATACCTGCTGTCCAATTGCTTTGGCCCTTGGGGCTGTCTTTCACCTCGCTCTGTCCACCTGTTTAGCATGTCACTCTCCCTTCCCTCTAGTCCTTCCTAATCTGTCTCTAAAGCACAGATAATATCCTTTGGGTCTGACCAGACTGTTCTCCCTCTGCTCCTCCCTCTTCCCTTTCATTTTTTCTTTTTTCATTTTTTTTTGCTTTTTTTGGGTCACACCCTGGCGGTGCTCGGGGGACCATATGGTATGCCAGGGATCAAATCCCGGGCCGGCATGGGCCAGCCGCGTGCAAGGCAAATGCCCTACCCGCTGGAATATGGTTCCGGCCCACCCTTTCATTTTTCCAGAGTTCCTTCATTCTCTCTGGTCACATTCTTCTCTCTCCAAACAATGCTGCATTGAGACCTGTACCTTCTACACTCCACACAAAACACATGGGCATGGATGGCTCCTGTTTTCTGTGGTACAGCATCACCTGGAGGCTTTTACATCACCTATGAACCCTGTGTTCCAATATTACCACCATGTTTCTACCCTACAGCTGTTACTCTGCTATTCATTGGAATTTCCTTTAGAGTTTGTCTCCTACTGCTGGCCACACTCCCAGTAGTGCAATCACAACCAGGAGTCTAAGCAACAAACAAGTCTTTGGCAGAGTTCTGGGTGCCACCACAGAAGGGGACAAAGCCATAGGATCTCTGAGGCAACGGGAGGCATCTCTGGTTTCCCCTGGTCTCTTGGTTTCTTAAATGTACCAGAGTCCATTTCCCCCTATCCTGCCTGAACAATGACACCTCTACTTACAAATAAGGTGCTCCCTCGTTCTGACCCCCTTAGGCCTGGTCTTGCTCCTGAGCACCAGGCAGAGATATCCCTTGCACTGTCATCAGACTGCACAGCGATCGTGTGCTTCTTCCCAGAAGGACCTAGAGGATTCTACAGGCTGCAGAGTGTACTGTGCGCCTCTTCCAGAATGACCTAGAAGGATTCTAGGCACTGATATGACCATGGAAGAAGATTAAGGAATCAAGATCTTTAAATTCAGTTAGCCTCTGGATACTGTAGTGATCCTCAGAACATGTTCCAATTTACAGGAGTCAGTGGCGGTCACCTCTCTTTAGTTGCCTCAATTGTCAATGGTCACAATTGGTTTTAATTGGCAGAGTGTCTGCAATGGCCCCTGTTCTATGCTCTGGAGACAGCATAGGGATAACCTCATCCTGACATACCCTAAGGACCTGGGGATCCCACCCATCTCCTGGCATCTCCTCTCCTGTTCACATCCACAGAGTTTGTATGAGGGCCCTTGAACTCTAAGTCTAAACAGCCTCCAGTCTCTTTCCATGGGCTCTTTTCTACCTCTATTAATCTAATGTCCAAGACTACTCGGAAAACACTCTGTGTGTGTGTTGTTGGGATATGCAACAGTGTGTCTTGTTCTAGTACCGGGCACTCTGCTAGGGAGTTCAGCTGGCTTCTTCTCCAAGAAATTATTTGAGTGGTATTTGCTCAGTGTCCAAGAGGACCAATGGAGTGTTTGTCCCTGTCACCAGAACACTCTGTACATGTTTTTTTCTTTTTTTTTGGTTTTTTTTTGGGGGTCACACTTGGCGATGCTCAGGGGTTATTCCTGGCTCTGCACCCAGGAATTACTCCTGGCGGTGCTCGGGGACCAAAATGGGATGCCGGGAATCGAACCCAGATCAGTCACGTGCAAGGCAAACGCCCTAACTGCTGTGCTATCACTCTGGCCCCACTGTACATGTTTTCTTAGTGTCTAGGTTATAGGTATGATGAGTGTCAGCCACCTGCTGCAGAGACAGCAACAATTCCTGACTCACCCCAAACTCCGCTGCTGCTCTAGTCCTGTACACAGAGTCAGCACAGCATTCCCCTATAAGTGAAGGAAAGGCCAGTGATCCATCCACACAGGGTCCTGGAAGAGGCGACTCCACTGGGAATCCCCCTTTTCATGAGGAGACACTTGAGGCTGTGGTGGTGGCACTTGTCACAGACTGTTTCCACTGTGCTTCTTTTCATCATCTCCATAGTCTGATTTTAAACCAAATTGTGTTACATCTGAGTTATAAGCAGAATTTTCAGTTCCTTTAATGAATAAAAAAATGCTAATAATCAAAGAAAGTAGTATCCACAACAAGTTAAAATTTGATCTAATTCATATTTAAGTGTCTACAACTAGAGTAATGCAGACTGTTGCTTTTAGCCCACAATGGCAGTCTTCTGTTTTTACCTGGGAGCACAAGTGGCTTACATAGACAGAGATTTTCACACTCTGGGTTTCCATCAAAAATGTGTGGTCGGAGAGATAATACATTGGGGAGGGCATTTGGCTTGAATGCAGCCAACTCAGGTTTGATCCCAAGCATCCCCTGGGGTTTCCTGAGCCTTGCTAGAGTAATTCCTGAGAGCATCCAAGAGTAACCCAAAGCATTTTGGGTGTGACCCAAAAGCAAAAAAAAAAAAAAAAAAAAAAGTAGTCAAACAGTTGGGCTGCTGATGTTTCAGAGAGTTAGGTCTTTTATTTACCAGACCTGTCTATTAAAAACCTTTTATTTAACAGGCCAGTCTTCTGCAGATCAGGCTCTATAATTACAATTACTAAAGCACTGGAAAAATATCTCTGAAACTGTCTTGGGTATTGTGACAAAAACAAGCCAATATATATCCACTCTAAGCACATGCCAATTGTTTAGAGACTTAATGATGTATAGTGGTACTCAATCAAAATTTAAATTCTAATCATCAAAAATTATGACAGTGTCAATCAGAGTTATACTTTTCAATTTTTTGTAATAAGAAGTACATTTTTGAGAGCCTGAGAGATAGTGTAGCAGGCACGTGGTTGACCTGGAATTGATCCCGGCATCCTAAATGGTTCCACAAGCCTCATCAGGAAGTGATCTCTGAGTGCACAGTCAGGAGTAAGCCCTGAGTATTGCAAGGAAGACTTGTGTGCCCCCTCCACACATGAAAACTACACTATGCTTCAAAGTGCTTAGGAACACATTTAGATAATAGCACTGAAACAGTGTTTTCCTTCCTAACTTTTTTTTTCTAATGTGCTTATGGATTGATTGCCATGAGTGTAAACTCAAACTTAAGAGGATAATCAACTCTTACTTTCATAAGTAGTAGTTTAAGTAGTATGGTTATTTCATAGTAGTGTTCGAGTTTATGTTCTTGACATACAAATTTACTTCACATCATTGTCACCAAAGTTCTCATCACTCTCCACTCCTGTCCCTACACCTCTGATTCAACCTTCCTTACCTTCCGCCAATAGCCTCATTCTTGGTTGATAGCCAGTTGTGGTTTTGGCCATGTTATCCCCCATATGACAACATGTATACTCCACACCCTCTACCTGTATTCCTGGGTTACTTCCAGTCAATCCGGTTGTTACTCCTCACTCCTTTCCCCAAACCTGGTATTGTCAGATCTGTATTTTCAGTTTCCAAGGGTTATTATAATTGATAATGATGCAAGTGAGGCAGAAGTGACTGCAGCAGGTCTCTGTGTTCATATGTGATTCCCAGGTTCTTAAATATTTACTTGAATGAATATATTGAATAATAAAGATGCACAAATTCAGAGTTGGAAAAAAGTTTATTGGAAAGTAGAAGAGAAAGGAAAGGAACTCCCCTTGTGGAGGGAACTTAGTATAGACTAAGTTAAAAGTGAGTTTGGTGTTAGCCTTTTTTAAAGGCCCTTTGCACTGTTATCAATCAGGTATTGCAGAAAATGCAGGTACTCTTTAGGCAGGTCTGGCTGGTTTGAGTCTTTCTGGACATCTGCCTCAGTTTTTGTTCATTATCTTAGTCTTGTGACTCCTTGTTCTGGAACAGAATAGTATGGTCCTGGGGAATTCCAGGAATTTTAAATATAGAGTCATAGAACTAGGTGTGGTAGGTCAAAGGCAAGAAATGGAACTGCTGGCAAGGAAAAACTGTAGACTCCTCTCTGATTGGCAAGGGGAAACTGAGGCTTCCTCTTTCAATAATATCCATACCCTTGATTTGTTTCTTGCCTCTTTCATTCAGTATGATACTGAATGGTTGAGATATTTAATAGGCTTCTATCTGAATTCATTCAGTGACCTGCCCAACTTTGCTATGTTAAAGGAGGTGATAGTACATCTTTAGAAAAACTAAATTAATATTTGTATACTTAATATTTCCTGTACTTAATATTTGTGGACAGGTAGCATATAAAGAGGCGAGCTAGTGTATTGATGAGTACCGACGGCAGATTCTTCAGGTGTTTGGGTCTGACTTTGTCTGGGCTGGGTGCTGTTCCCTTCTTTACCGACGAAATGGCTTGTCGGATATCAGAAGGGAGAACGTGGAATTTGGTATGTGGGCAGGTGGACTTGATTATCAAAGAGATCAGAGTAGAAGTCATGGATAATCTCTCCATTGCCTTTCTGGAAGATGTGATAGATCCATCAGGCGTTGGAGGGCAGTCATCTTGGTCTTACAGTTGGTGAAGGAAAGGCAGGCGGTGCGAATGCTTTTACCGGCTTATGTTGCATCTTATAGTAGTTCTGCTCTTCTGTCTTTGAGGTCTTCCTTTACCGTTTCTCTGCACAGCTTTGCAAGCTTGGACATTGGCATTTGGTCGCCTGAGGCTAGCTCCTTGCCACGTTGGCAAATGAGCTCGAGAGTGTCTGAAGACAGGTGTCCTTTTGTGTCTTTCTCTCTCTCTCGGCATTCTTTGTACAATCATAGAGGTGCTGAACCAGTCGGTTGTATTCTTCATCGATGTCGTCAATGATGGTATCTTCCCAGGTTGCTGCAATGGTGCCAAAGAGTTCCCAGTTGGTGGTCGTTCTGGGAGTTCTTGTCTTAAACTTTGCAGCCTTTTCTCCCGGCACACGCTACCTGTCCGAATGCAAGGTGCCCTCCAAATGGAAAGCCAGCAGGACAGTTCTACTGTTCAAGAAGGGAGACATTCACGACATCGGCAACTATTGCCCCATCTGCCTGTTGTCCATCATCTAAAAGATGTTCACCCGAGTCATCCTGAACAGAATTGGCAGAACATTAGATGAAGGACAACCATGAGAGCAAGCTGGCTTCCGAAAAGGATTCAGCACAATTGACCGTATCCACACTGTAACAAAGCTCATTGAAGTTTGTAGGGAGTTCAGGATGCCACTCTGTCTCACGTATATTGATTTAAAGAAAGCCTTTGATTCTGTGGAGACGAAGTGGTCATCGAAGCCCTAGCCAAACAGGGCGTTCAAACCCAATACATCAAGATCCTTCGTGAGCTGTATTACGGATTCACCACCAGGATCTCACCATTCTACAAGGAAGTGATCATTGATGTCAAAAGAGGAGTTCAGCAGGGTGAGACCATTTCACCAAAACTCTTCAACGCCACCCTTGAGAACATCATGCGACAATTAGAATGGGAAAGAATGGGAGTTAAGATAGACGGTCGGCAACTACACCACCTCTGCTTCGCTGATGACATCGTTCTAATAACACCAAACATTAGCCAAGCGGCACAAATGCTGGCTGACTTCGACCGAGAATGTGGAAAGATAGGTCTACAGCTGAATCTCAGCAAAACTATGTTCATGAGAAATGAACTAGTTCCAGAGGCCCCATTCACTCTCAATGGAAAAGACATCTCTGAATGCAGCAGTTAAGTGTACCTAGGTCAAGAAGTCAACATGATGAACGACCTAAAATCTGAGCTGCACAGGAGGAAGAGAGTGGCATGGAATGCTTTCAAAAGCATCGAAGAAATAGCGAAAAAGACAAAGAACCTCCGGCTCTGGGCACATCTCTTCAACTCCACCGTTCTCCCTGCATTAACATATGCCTCAGAGACCTGGGCCCTATGAAAGCAGGATGAGAATGCTATACGGGTCTCCTAAAGAGGAATCGAAAGAGCTATGCTTGGAATATCATGCCTCACTCAAGTGAAAGAAGGAATCCGGAGCTCTGACCTCCATTGCTGTTTCAGAGTCAGGGATGCCGTCTCATTTTCCAAGGCATTGAAAATCAGATGGGCTGGACATCTAATGCGATTTGGAGATGACCACTGAACTAGACTTGTTACCTACTGTATCCCACGGGGTGTCAAAAGATCAAGTGACCGCCCACCTACAAGAGGGTCAGACTTCTTCATCAAGACCCTGAACGAATGGTTTGAGGCTCTTTGTATTCCTGAAGCAAACAGATGCCATTTGGCTACACTGGCACGTGATAGGATCAAATGGAAATATTACTGGAGCCTGCTCGAGCAAATCGATCGAATAACGGGATGTCAAGTGATTCAAGATAAACTTAAACTTGAGGGTCTGTTGCTGGGGAACTGTTGGGTTCCCCAGCAATATCAGGGAGGGATTCCCCTTCTACCTCAAGGACTGGCAGCCAGTGGATGGATGAATTTCATGAATCCAGCAAAGTTCCAAAAAGCTTTTGTTTAAATTAGTTCTGGTAATACAATCCAAGGAAAATCCCAAATTTCCAATTCCTAGCTGGATCCAGATCATGTTCTCAGGCCAGGATCCTCAGCCAAGATGGATGCCAAACCCAGACATATGTTCAGGTTGGAGCCCAGACCCAAAATGGAAGGCTGGTGGAGGTTGGAGGAAGAGAGAGAGAGAGAGAGAGAGAGAGAGAGAGAGAGAGAGAGAGAGAGAGAGAGAGAGAGAGAGGAGAGAGAGAGAGAGAAGAACAAAAACTTAAGACCAATCATTCCTTTTTGAAACTTCTATCCAGTCCCTTTGTGGGCTGGGCTAACCAGGGATAAAAACCAAGCTTTTAATTTTGATCTCAGGTGCCTCCACCCAGCCCAGGCCTTACAAATGCTAATTTGTCAGAGTCAGACTCTGCCTTTCAAGCTCCTGCAAAGACACTTGTAGAGATGGGGGGTTATTTTTTTTTTATCTAAGTCAAATGAACTAAGGATTTAATTTATAGAGAATAGCATAATGTTTCATATCATGAATATTTATAGCCAGCAATATCTCTAAACCTCCACAAGGTCCAGTCTGTATTAGAATGAATATCACACACTTTGCCTAAGGAATTACTGAATCAGTTCCCTTGCCCAGGGAAGGCTACTAAGGCTTTACGATCTAGCGGGACTGATAATTTAGCAGTGAATCCAAATGTCGACAGATAATAACTGGAAAAACTACACATGTATCCCCTGTGGGGACCAGTGGGGTTACAAGACAGGTTCTCTGAATCTAATATAGATCCATGATTGGAATATTCTGCTATTCAGAAGAGTCAGATCCAGTCCTGCCCCCAATCTACCTTGTGATCCATAGGAGGGAGCCTCAGGCAAAATGCAGATGACTGTTGGCAGATGTAGAGACTTTGGGGTTAGCCCAGGGCTAATTAGGACATGTACTCCAACAGTCTGTCTCTGGATTTTCAATTATATTCCATTAATCTGAAGAGTATTCTTTATTCCAGTACCAAGCTGTTTTAATTACTACTGCTTTGTACTGATTTTTACTACAAATTTATAAATAAATTGTCGCTTGTCTTCCCGTTGTTCATCAGTTTGCTCAAGCAGGCACCAGTAATGACTCCATTCATTAGGAATGAGATCCATTATTGTTACTGTTTTTAGCATATTGAATACACCACGGGTAGCTTGCCAGGCTCTGCCAGGGCTCTGGGTTTATCCCAGGGGGCCCAGTCTTTTTTATGTCAGACCATCAACAATTGGGGTCCATGGGTCAGAGCCCTGGGTGTAGATAAACATGTCTCCTGTCTGCCACCTGACGATGCAGCTGGGCACCACAGCCACACCTTCAATGCCTCAAGGGGCATAGTTATAAATAAATTATAAAGTATAAACAATATATTTATGTATAATCACTATCCTTGTATATTATCCTTGTATGTATACTCAACCACTATCCTTGTATGTATATTAAACCACTATTCCATTTCTTCTTTCAAAACCAATAATTTCTTATTGAGGTTTAGACTAGTTGATCTAAGAGATGACAGAGTAACGTTGAAGGCTCCAACTATGATTGTGTTTCTATCAATGTCTTACTTTAACTGCTAAGTCTATTCACAGTTGGTTTAAGCATTTTTGGGGTCCTTGTTAGATGCATGTATGTTTGGTAGTGTGAGTTTTTCCTGATGAATCCCGGTCATTTTGAAATAACCCTCTTTATCTCATAACTTTTTAAGTCCTTAAAGAGATTGGTTATATAGCTGATCAAATGAGCGAAGATGGTTGAGACCAGCTTTGCACACTATGGTTGTGTTCTTTGGCAACATACAAACCGTGTGATCACTGGGACAGTGCAAAAGATATGTGTGAGTATCACTACAAAGTTTCTGAGCAACACACTGAACAAAGGGAAAGAAAAGCAGAAAATTAACAAACATCAGGCATATATAAACATCATGGTGAGTCATAAAAATATAAAGCAAGCAAATAATAGACATGAGGAAAGATATAGATAATATTGTAGTAAGAGATCTTAGTACCCTATTCTCATTGCTAGGCAATCAACTAGGCAAAATTTCAAAATGGAATCATTGGTCTTAAAGGAAGAAATGGTAGAGAAGGGCTAAGAGACATACATAGGGTTCTTTATCTCCAAAGTTGAATGCACATTCTTCTTCAATGCACATGAGATATTTGCCAAGATACTGTACATGTTAGAGTACAAACCTATCTCCTTAAAATTAGAGATATAAAGATCATATTAACTATATTTTTAGACTACAGTACTTTGAAAGTGGAAATAAATTGTCAACAAAAGAGGGGAGTATCTATCAAACATATGGACTAAACAATACAGAATAACCAGTTGGTCCAAGAGGAAATCAAATAAGAAATCCAAACTTTCCGGAAACAAATGAGAAGTGATGGGCGTATCCTTCTGACCTTAACCTACGCCAAACTTCTCTTGCATTACTTTCTTTGACAAAGCTGTCAAGGTGTCTGTCTACTGCATCCCAAGAATTCAATTAGAAAGAGGCAAACAGCAATTTTCTCAAGGAGGTTCCTAGAGGAACAACAGATCATGTTACCACAGGACTTAAACTTCACTCTTCTCTTCTATGGGACCCATGAAGAAAACAGCTGGTTCTGGGACTGTCCATGCAATTAATAATTGTCCATTAAAGGAAGATGATCCAAATGAGAATCCAGTCACAGCTTCTAAATCAGGAGTTTTTTTACTTCTTGAGTGAGTTATGAGATAGACTTACTGGTAAGGTATTTACAGTCAGGTTGAAAATACAGGATCCACAGCATCCTTGGTGTTCTGGTGGAGATTAGCAGGTTTCTAGAGCTCAATCCAGAGCAGACCTCTGAGATTTAGGACAAAGGCCTGCTAACCTCCGTGAAGAACTTCTGCTTTTTGTAAAACAGCTTCTTGGGCTGCTTGGCCTTGTCAGAGAACGTAACTTAAGAAGGCTGTCAGGTGATCATGTCACTTATGCAGTCCTCAGCACTGGAGTGTTTTTGATACACCAAGCAGTGACGCTAACACATTATTTTTCTCTCTTTTATATACATAATTTTCAAGAAATTGATTTTAATGTAAACAACTCAGACCACCTCTATGCTAGTAAAAAGAATGATTAAAGTGATAAATTTTATCAACTATTTTATAACATACTGGACATTGAGTGCAGTGGGTGGGCAGAGCCATGTTCTGATACCTCTGACTTGTGTGGCAGGGCAGCCTGTGTAGCCTCCTAAACCTGAGTCCATCAAAGCAGCTTAGTGCCCGCCATCCCCAACCACACACTAATTTCACTGAAGGTGGATCAATTTCTCTAGACTAATTTTCCAAATATTTCCCTGGGGCATTGTTTGTGTCCAAATAATAAAATCAGGGCAGGTCCACGGGGTGACTCTTAATCTTCCTTTGTTACAACCCAGTTATCATGTAGCCTAGGAATACAGGGATCATACCACTGAGGATTGTATATATATATTTATTTCTGCTTTTGTAAAACAGCTTCTTTATTTATATATATAAATATATATAAAATAAAAATAAATAAAGATAGGTAGGTAGGTAGATAGATAGATAGATAGATAGATAGATAGATAGATAGATAGATAGATAGATAGATAGATAGATAGATAGATAGATAGATAGATAGATAGATAGATACCTTGCCTCTACACCACAGATGAGTCAAGGCTCCT
The DNA here is from genome assembly GCA_021461705.1 of Cryptotis parvus. Lineage (NCBI taxonomy): Eukaryota > Metazoa > Chordata > Mammalia > Eulipotyphla > Soricidae > Cryptotis > Cryptotis parvus. Next base: position 6,189 of record JAJIBD010010666.1, on the reverse strand, counting down.
GACCCTTGCCTCTTTGTTACCTCCAGGACACCTCTTGGTCAGATCTAGGACTGACTTTCCTTCCTGCAAAGAGCAACACCTCACTCCAGTCTGAGTCTATGTCTCCCTAAGAAATCCGTGGATAGGGATCAACTCCCATGGTAGACCAAAGGGATGTCAGGTACAGCTTGGCAGCTGCCTTGTGAGCCTTCTGGCACATGAAGTCCATACAATGTAGGGTCTCACCACAGACTCTTCTAAAGTCCTGAATATCCCAGACATTCCTGAGTGACAGGCAGGGAGAGGGAAAGTTGTAGGCTTCCTTCCCGAGACTGCCACTTCTCTTCATGTAAGTCACTTTGGACCATCTACCAGAACACAAGGGATAGTTTAGATTCCTGTGCTCTGGATCTCTTCTCACTTAGAAGTCAAGGAGATAAAAGGAATGGCCAGAAGCTGGACTATAGCTAAGTGGTAAAGCTCTTGCCTGTAAGTGTGAGGCACTGAATTGAAATCCTGGCACCACAAATTAAATAAGGAGGGATAACTAAAAACCAGACCTGGAATCACAGTTATATAGGGCATAGCTGATTTCTTGGTTTCTTGGTCATCTGAACTGATCTCACTTTCCAGACTGAATGTTACTGAGAATAAGACATAAACCAAGAATAATAAACAGGTGCCCAAGATGATCAGAACCCTGAAGACATTGCTTTGAGCTGATAGAAGCACCTATTGGATTTCACCTATTGGATTTTTGAGAAGCACCTATTGGATTTCACAGACATGTCACATCACCCTCTGTTGTATGACAGATTTAGCTAATCTGGGAGCTTTGGTGTTTTGCCCACTCACAGCTTAATCTATTTAAGCCAAGGTTCATTCTAATGAGAACTCTTTTCTATGTAAACACTGCTAGAGGGTGTGGCAGTTACAGAAGTCACCTTGACTGAATAACTTCTGATTTATACATCTACTAAGACTTCCATGTTTTCTAGATTGGGCACAGCTTCTCTTTATACCCACTTCACCCAGCGTGGGACAGTTAGAATTTACCAGGAGACTACCAGTCTGGCTATGTTGAGACTATAGGAAGGCTATAGGAAGGATCACAGGATCATACTATTTGCTCTCAAGCAGAAGAGTGTGACCCTTTCAGTATACAGAGAACAAGATACTTAGAGTCACCCTGGTGCAGATAATAAATAAGAAGGACCTTGTGGGTACCATCTAGACTACATGAAGCTCATGAAATTAAGATGCATTACTTTATATCAGCACTCTCTCTCTCCAGTGTTTTACATAGAGATAATCTTGGGATTGGTCTTTGTTTATACCTGCAATAGGGGTGTGCACCGCCTTCTATACTCTGTTTAGAGTTCTTTGTTGACATGACCCTCCCTGTTGAATTACTTTGGTGTATATAAGGGGACCGGCTTTTGGCTCCTCGGTTTTTGCTCCTTGGCTTTTTGCTTCTTCTTTTGGTAGGACTCCTCTCGGGTGAGGTCCTCTCTCTTTGGTGGAGACTCAGGCTCTTTGTATGGTCTTTTGTATGGTCTAATTTCTGACCAGAGCTAGAGTTCTTTCATTATATTGGATTGCTGTGGAAGAGCTTTTGTACTATTAAAAAGCCTTTTTGGGACTGCCCCAGACTCGTTAGTTTTCATCTGTTCCCTGGCATCCTCAGAGGTAGGAGAGGACCTGTCCTGACACTGTCGGGGACCCAAGGGGCATTCCCCGACAACCCTCTACATGACCATCCTTCTTTCTTGGATAGTTTATCTTTTCTCCAGGAACTCTTATTCATCACTCAATATCCACATCAATTTCCAGGCTAAATATAACCTCCCTTCTAAAACAGTTTTGATTCCCCATGAATGAACTCTGTCATAGTAAGCTTAGTCATTGATGCTGGTTAACCTATTGGTCCCCTGTAGGAGACAAGAGTCATCACACTAACCTTCATTTTTAAATATCTCATGGAAATATACCTCAGAGGTAGGTGAGATGGGTTTCACAGGAAGGTGTCAGTATTTGTTCACTGAAACTATCCCCAGTAATCAAACCCTCTGTTTCTGGAAGCATTCCTTTCAAAAATTCCTTTCAACATTGTCAGTGGTTCTAGGACCAAATCACCAACCTTTCTTTGTGGAGCTGAAGGTAAGGAATGAAACAAACAGGAGGATATCATCTCTCCCTGGGACAAAGTCACAGACTTCGAGAACTCCTACTTTTGATCTCATTGGTTGCACCCTTTCTCTCCCAGGGGTCTGACACAATCTGCCTCCTGGCCAGCACGACCAAGCAGCACACTCAAGAGTCCTATGTCATCATGCCTGCTTTGCTTCCAGACCTCTTCCCAAGGGTTCTCCACTGTCTAGTAGCTACTCCTTTGGAGCTTCACCTAAATACCATGAAATATCCCTCATTTCTATAAACTAGAGAAGAATAATGTATCAGATCTATGTGTGTAAAGTTATAGAGAAAAAGCATTGTACGTGTCAGATCCTGGGTTTAATCCCTAGATGGACACACACACACACGTGTATGTGAACAGAAGATTTAAGCAAATTAAAATTACTTTTAAAGGTGACTACAAGAGTATGCCACCTGCACGGCAGAGCCTGGCAAGCTACCCATGTCATATTTGATATGCCAAATACCAGTAACAATTATAGACCTCATTCACAAGACCTGATGGAATGGTTTGAGGCTCTTTATGTTCCTGGAGCAAGCAGGTGCCCTTGGGCTCTATTTGCATGAGACAGGACATATGGAGATGTTACTGGTGCCCGCTCGAGCAAATCGATGATGAACAGGAAGACAGTGGTACAGTGATCTATGTGTGTATAGGAAGAAAATGCAGTGAGAACTCAGGACCACCTAGAGTGGTCATAGAGAGTCAGAGAACACTGGAGGTGGTGAGGAAATTGTCGGAACATGGCAGGATTGCTCTTCCTCTCTCAGTTTCCTCACTTACCCCATACCCAACCCCAGTGTGCCCATCTGGTTGCTTCTTAGCTCATAGTTTTAATCACTTTTAAATCCATTTTTGAATTCCTTTTTGTTTAAAGCACATTTTAGCAATAATATTCCAAACCAAAGTGCTAAAAGGAAATGTGTGTGAGAGAGAGCGAGAGTGAGAGAGAGAGACAGACAAAAGAGAGAGAGAGAGAGAAGAAAAGTGTCTACCATACCATGGTGCAACTGAAAATGCAAGTTAACCATACACAGAAACAGGGAGTCAAACCAAACACCTGGAAACTGAACAGCTCACTGCTGAACAACCAATGAGTGAAAGAAGAAATTAAACAGGAAATCCAAAGATTCCTGGAAACAAATGAAAATGAAGACACCAACTATCAGAACTTGTGGGACACAGCAAAAAAGTGTTAAGAAGAGGAAAGTTCATAGCTCTGCAAGCATTCATAAGGAAAGAAGAAAGGGCCCATATAAATAACCTGACTTCACAACTCAAAACATTACAAAAAAGACCAACAAAAGGAACCCAACCAAGGCAGAAAAAAAGGAAATAATAAAACTTAGAGAGGAAATCAATGAACTTGAAACAAAAAAAAAAAAAAATCCGAAAGATTAATGAAACCAAGAGCTGGTTCTTTGAAAAAATAAACAAGATCGACAAACCACTTGAAAGACTTGTAAGGACAGGGAAAGAGAGAACCCAAATAAACAGAATCAGAAATGAAAAGGGGGACATCACAACAGAAACCACAGATATCAAAAAGATCATCAGAGATTACTTTGAGAGTCTGTATGCCATGAGACATGAGAAGTTAGAAGAAATGGATATATTTCTGAATTCCTATAACCTCCCATGGCTGAAACAAGAAGACCTGCAGTACCTGAATAAGCCTATACCATCGAGGGAATTGATACAGTAATTAAAAGTCTGCCCAAACACAGAAGCCCAGATCCAGATGGATTCATTAGTGAATTCTATCAAACTATTAAGGAGGACCTACTCCCAGTCCTTTTCAAGCTCTTCCAGGAAATAGGAGAAACAGAAATGCTCCCAAACAGTTTCTATGAGGCACACATCATCCCTCATACCCAAAGCAGGAAGAGATAACACAATGAAAGAGAACTATAGACCGATCTCCCTGATGAACACAGATGCTAAGATCTTCAACAAAATACTAGCAAACAGAATCCAAAGACTCATCAAGAAGGTTATACATCATGACCAAGCAGGATTCATCCCAGGAATGCAAGGATGGTTCAACATTCGCAAGTCAATCAACATAGTACGGCATATCAATAAGAGAAAAAAAAAAAAACCATATGATCCTATCAATAGATGCAAAGAAAGCATTTGACAAGATCCAGCACCTGTTCATGATTAAGACCCTCCAAAAAATGGGAATTGAAGGAACCTTCCTCAAGATAGTCAAAGCTATCTACCAAAAAGCCTGCAGCAAGTATCATTCTCAATGGGAAAAATTGAAAGCCTTCCCCTAAGATCAGGGACAAGACAAGGTTGCCCCCTTTCATATCTTTTATTCAATATAGTACTGGAAGTACTTGCCATAGCAGTAAGAGAAGAAAAGGACATTGAGGGCATCCAGATAGGCAAGGAAGAAGTCAAGCTATCACTATTCACAGATGACATGATATTATACCTAGAGAATCCTAAACTCTCTACCAAAAAAATACTAGAAACAATAGATGCTTATAGTAGAGTGGCAGGGTACAAAATCAATACCCAAAAGTCAGTGGTTTTCCTATATACAAATAACAAAAGAGAGGAAAGGGATATTAAGAACACGGTCCCGCTCACAATTGTGCCACAGAAAATCAAATACCTAGGAATCAGTTTAACTAAGAACGTAAAGGACCTCTACAAAGAGAACTACAAAACATTACTTCAAGAAATAAAAAAGGACACAAGGAAGTGGAAACACATTCCCTGCTCAAGGATCAGGAGAATCAACATTGTCAAAATGTGCCATCCCTATAAGGATACCCCATGACATTGCTCAAAGAAATTGACCAAACACTTTTTGAAATTTGTATGGAATAATAAACCCCCAAGGATAGCTAAAGCATTCCTTGGGAAAAAGAAGATGGGAGGCATCACCTTTCCCAACTTCAAACTCTACTACAAAGCAGTGGTAATTAAAACAGTATGGTATTGGAATAAAAAAGACCTGTGGACCTATGGAATAGAGTTGAGTATCCTGACACCCACCCTCAAAGACATGATCAGTTAATCTTCGATAAAGGAGCAAAAAGTATGAAATGGAGCAAGGAAAGCCTCTTCAACAAGTGGTGCTGGGAAAACTGGGCAGCTACATGTAAAAAAATGAATTTAGACCTCTGTCTATCACCATGCACAAAAATCAGATCAAAATGGATTAAAGATCTCAATATCAGACCTGATTCCATAAAAGTACATCGGAAGAAAATATAGGAAACACCCTTAATGAAATTGAAGCTAAAGACATCTTCAAAGAAGAAACACCACTAATAAAACAGCTAGAAGAAAAGATAAACATATCCAGGGATATATCAGGCACTGGTAGAACTTTTCAAGAAGAAAACAACCAACCCCATCAAAAAATGGGGAGAAGAAATGAACAGAAACTTCAACGAGGGAAGAAATTCCAATGGCCAAAAGACATATGAAAAAAATGCCCATCATCACTAACCATCAGAGAGATGAAAATCAAAACAATGAGATATCATTTACACCACAGAGACTAGCACATATCCAAAAGAGCAAGAACAACAAGTGCTGGCTTGGATGCGGGAAAAGGGGACGCTCATTCACTGTTGGTGGGTATGTCGACTAGTACAGCCTTTTTGGAAAACAATATGGACATTCCTCCAAAGACTAGAAATTGAGCTCCCTTTTTGACCCAGTCATACCACTCCTGGGGAATATACCCTGGGAAACCAAAAACACACAGTGGAAACACCATCCGCACTTTTATTTTCATAGCAGCACTACTCACAATAGCCAGGAACCTGGAAATAACCAGTATGCCTGAGAACTGATGACTGGATAAAGAAACTTTGGTACATCTACACAATGGAATACTATGCAGCTGTTATGAAAAATGAAGTTGGAAATTTGCCTATAATTGGATGGACATGGAAAGGATCATGTTGAGTGAAATTAGTCAGAAGGAAAGAGAAATATATATAGAATGACTGCATTTATTTACATAACATATATATATATATATA
>JAJIBD010010665.1:0-36278 GCA_021461705.1 Cryptotis parvus | reverse complement strand
CTCTCTCTCTCTCTCTCTCTCTCTCTCTCTCTCTCTCTCTCTCTCTCTCTCTCTCTCTCTCTCTCTCTCTCTCTCTCTCTCTCTCTCTCTCTCTCTCTCTCTCTCTCTCTCTCTCTCTCTCTCTCTCTCTCTCTCTCTCTCTCTCTCTCTCTCTCTCTCTCTCTCTCTCTCTCTCTCTCTCTCTCTCTCTCTCTCTCTCTCTCTCTCTCTCTCTCTCTCTCTCTCTCTCTCTCTCTCTCTCTCTCTCTCTCTCTCTCTCTCTCTCTCTCTCTCTCTCTCTCTCTCTCTCTCCTTCTCTCTCCCTTCCCTCCCTTACACATTGTGGCTTACGTTAAGACATTTAGGGATTACCATGTAAATCCCTTTGTGAATGCTCAGTTCTAGTCTGGTGTTACCATTTCCCACAATTAACAGAACACTGGTACATATTTACATCCTACGAATGAATGCAATCATTCTATATCTGTCCTTTTCCTTTAACTAATTTTACTCAGCATGATAATCTCCATGTCTATCCATTTTCAAGTAAATTTCATGAATTTGTCTTTTCTGACAGCAGCATAGTATTCCATTGTGTAGATGTAACCATGGTTTCTTTAGCCAGTCTTCTGTTCTCAGCCATTCAGGTTGTTTCCAGATTCTGGCTATTGTTAATAGTGCTGTGATGAATACAAGAAGTGCAGATAGTGTTTCTGCTATGTGTTTTTGGGTCTCCAGGGTATATTCCCAGGAGTGGTATTGCTGGGTCAAATGGGCACTCAGTATCAAGTTTTTGGAGGAATGTCCATATTGTTTTCCGAAAGGGCTGGACCAGTTGGTATTCCCACCAATAGTGGATTAGAGTCCCTTTCCCCCCCTGCATCCACGCCAGCACTGGTTGTTCTGCTCTTTTGGATGCCTGCCAGTACTATTTGATACCAGTTTCAAAACTAACAACGTGAGTATCACTACTAATTATAAATGCAAGTCAAGTTTTCCTTACAGTTCTATTTGTTCTCAAAGCACCTCCCACCAAAAGTACAGGTTACCTGAACTGTTTCTGTACTATGATCAATTTCAGATATATGTTCTACTGATTCTCAAGCAACTGGGCTGGCAAGACCAAGGATTCAGTGTTGCTTGGGCCCCATGGTTAGCACTAGTAGTTCCAGCTTACATTCATTCACTCTAAGGATCTGCTTTTATTTTTTCAATTTAAAGGAAAACCCAGCAAGTAGTGAGCGTTTGCCTTGCACGTGGTCGGCCTGTGCCGGCCCAGGTTCGATCCCCGGCAATCCATATGGTCCCCGAGCACTGCCAGGAGTAATTAATGAGTGCAGAGCCAGGAGAAACCCCTGAGCGGCGCTGGGTGTGGACCCCTCCCCCAAAAAAAAGGCTGCATATTTATGATGCCACAGGGCAGTGCCTTAATTGCAACTCTAGAGTCACAGTATAAGCTGTGCATAGTACTCAAAACTCTAGTAGGAAGGAAAGACAGTTTCTTTAAAAATTTTTTTTTTGCTTTTTTGGGTCACACCCGGCAATACTCAGGGGTTTCTCCTGGCTCTGCACTCAGGAATTACTCCTGGCGGTGCTCGGGGGACCATATGGGATGCCAGGGATTGAACCCAGGCCGGCATGGGCCGGCCACGCAAGGCAAACGCCCTACCCGCTGGGCTATCGCCTCCGCACCTGGAAAGACAGTTTTTGACAAATTTGTAAATTTTAAGAATCTGCTTTCCCCCATTTTTTATTTTGGGGCCACACCCCAGGTATTTAGGTATTTTTCTTGGAGGTATTTGCGGGGCTGTATGTGGTGTTGGGGATTGAATCTGGGCCTCCCCTGAATGCAAAGCATGCGATCAATCCATTGAGTTAGGCTAGTTATCTCTAACACTCTTTATTTTATACATAAGTGAAATATTTGCATTCCTGAGAAGTCATTTCCATACAAAAACACACTTAAAATGGAAATTAAATTTGTTAACAAACTAATGAGTTTCAAGACATACATTAAAAGCTAAATTTACAGGGCTGGAGTGATAGCCCAGCGGTAGGGCGTTGCCTTGCACGCAGCCGGCCTCGGGTTCGATCCCCCGGCATCCCACATGGTTCCCTGAGCACCACCAGGAGTAATTCCTGAGTGCAGAGCCAGGAGTAGCCCCTGAGCATTGCCGGTGTGACCCAAAAGAAAAAAAAAAAAAAAAAAAAAAAAAGCTAAATTTACGAATCAGAGTAACAATGTAAACTAGTAAATTTTATTTTGGCTTTGGGCCTTACCAGGAGGCTATTTTTTTTTTTTTTTTTGTTACACCCAGTGATGCTCAGGGATACTCCTGGCTCTGCATTCAGGAATTTTTTCTGGAAATGCTCGGGGATCATAGGGGAATGTTGGGGATTGAACCCAGAGCAGCCGCATGCAAGGAAAATGCCCTACCCTCTGTACCATCTCTCCGGCCCCCATTCCTGACTGGTTTGGGGGAACCTACTGGGGTTCCAGTGATCTAACACAGGTCAACTGTGTGGGAGGCAAGTGCCCTATTTGCTGTACCATCCTCTCTGGTCCCTGAATGGCCATTTTGAGAATGGGTTTAAAAGATTAAGGGTTGAAACTTGAGATTAAGGAAAAGAAAAAGGCTAAGATTATTATTATTATTATTATTATTATTATTATTATTATTATTTTTGCTTTTTTGGGTCACACCTGGCAATGCTCAGGAAATACTCCCTGGGGGTGCTCAGGGGACCAAATGGGACCCCAGGATGGAACCTGGGTTGGCTGTGTGCAAGGCAAATGCCCTACCTGCTGTGCTATTGCTCTGGCCCCAAGGCTGAGATTTTAAAAATTACTCTGCTTGGAAATTTCAATGCCATGAGAATGAATTCATTGGAATTGAATGGAATGGAATAGAATTCAATGGAATTTCAATTCAATGAGGTGGAATTAAGAGTTAAAATTCACACATAAAGCAACTCTGTTCTGACCTGACTACATATTAGCACAGAAATAAATGACAGCTTTTGTCTTTTCAATCAAAAGTAGAGCTGCTATTAGCCCAGTTCACTCACACATTTCTTTAGTGTATTATACTTTAAAAACTGTTATACTACATAGAAAACCAAACCCTCAGATGTGTGTAGTGTATTTCTTATCAAAGTTGCATTAAATAACTAAGCAATCTTCCATGCAATATAAATAATATTCCCCGATGACATTAATATTATTTCCCCATTTATTTTGGTTAATGGGTAACCAAAATACCCATTTTGGGTACAACCAGCAGTGCTCAGGGTATACTCCCAATACTCGCTCAGGAATTACTCCTGGTAATGCTCAGGGGACCACATGGAATGCTGGGGATGGAACCTGAGTCAGCCACATGCAAAACAATTTGCCTTACCCACTGTATTATTGCTCTGGCCCCCTCATTAGTATTTCTTAATAATAATTAATAGCACTGTCTCCAATCACCTATTAAAAAGATACTGTTGGAAAAACAAATGCTAAAATGGATATATTTTATATAACAAATTTAAAGTAACATTCAATAATATCTAGTTATTTTTTAAATGACTACTTTAAGAAATAACCTTTACAAAATCAAGTGATTAAGGACATTAAATATGGCCCTTCAAAAAGTTACAAAAAGTTACCAAACAGTATGCCTGAACGGTTGCCATAGTTTTAATATATCTTTGTGCTAAAAATTGGGAAATAACTGAAAAAAAGGGGGAAAAAAAGAAAAAGAAAGCACAACATACCAACACCAACAGCACCAAACTGCTGACCAACTAATGAACTGGGACTGAATTGACTGTATGTCGGCATCCTGCCAAAAGGTCCGTAGGAACCCACTGACTGGAATGAAGAAGTAGATGAGCCTAGTGAAGACTAAAGAAAGATCACAGGTTATTTTCCAGGCTCTGAACAACATAGATCTAATGAAAAAAAAAAAGGGTATTTAAATTTCCAATTAACTATAGCATTCAATGACTATAAACACATAAGGCAATTATAACAAGCTAGTTAAACTAAGTTTAATATTTGTATGTATGTGCCAATTATAGTCAGTGTAACTAATGCTATGCTCTACAATAAAGTCCTGTGAGTTAAGATTGTTATAGCATATTCAGTAAAGAACTGAAGAAAAATGACAAGTAATTCTGCTTAAAAAAAAAAAGTATACAGGTACACTCTACTTTGGCAGAGCTTGCATCCCAAGTTGGGTTCTAAACTTCCTTTCTTCAACTTTATGGGGGGGCTCTCTTTTCTCTTTTGTATTTCCTAAATAAAATGATTTTGCTTGGAAAAAGAAAAAAGGGAGGGGTGGGGGAGAGTAAGAAAAAATCACAATTGTTTATACTAAGCCTGATACATGAGTAAAACTTATGGTGCTGGAAGAAAACACCACTCTGACTTGTTAAAAGTACATTTTCTTGTCTCCACTTAAATTATGTTCTACCACTTAGCATTACCCCCAGACGACTAAAAACAACCAAATATCACTATGGCTTGTAACATGAAGCACACATAAGTACAGTGGCATGGATCCTGGATCCTGGAGGCGAACTGCCTGGGTCTGTTCAAACTGAGTTCTACTTAAATTTTTTTTTACAGAATAATTTTTTAAATGGTGTAAGTTTGGAGTACTCTAAGGATTAAGTATACATGTATAGGGGGCCGGAGCGATAGCCCAGCGGGTAGGGCGTTTGCCTTGCACGCCGCCGGCTCATGCCGGCCCGGGTTCGATCCCCGGCATCCCATATGGTCCCCCGAGCACCGCCAGGAGTGATTCCTGAGTGCAGAGCCAGGAGTAACCACTGAGCATTGCCGGGTGTGACCCAAAAAAAACAAAAAAAAAAAAAAAAAAAAAAAAGTATACATGTATACTTACACTTAAGTTTGTATATTTGTACACTAAATTCCCATAGGTGTTTGGTTCGAACAGTGAGTGCTTCTTATACCATTAACGCTTAATAAATTTTAGTAATTTATTTTTTCCACCCCAATTCCACTCCTGTGGAAATTGGGAGGAAAAAAAAGTCCATTTTTTTTTGGGGGCTGGGAGGAGAAAAAAAAAACAAACAAACCCAGGTTGGCAGCATGCAAAGCAAGTGTCTTAACTGCTGTACTATCCTCCTAGCCCCAGAAAATATTTTTAGCAAAAATAGATCCCTATTTCTAAACTTAGTCCCAACTTTTAATCTAAAAAGTGAACAAACTTGGGGGAAATACTAGCCAGTTGTTTTACATTAACCAGATAACTAACAAATGGTAAGTCATATAAACTTTCAACCGAGAAAACAAAAATCAAAAAATTTTATTATAAAAATAAAACATTTGTTATTACCAAAAACCAGAAATTCAGAAAGTTTTAAAAAGCCAAGGCAAGATATAGATGGGTTTATGTGCAGAATGCAAGTAACATTACTTTACTATCGGTTAGTTACCTGAACAATAGCTGGGTCCTGAGGCAAAGAACATTGTGGTTTTGGTGGTTCACACACAGTGAGGTCTTTAATATCACTGCCACGGAATATAATGTATTCAAAGACTTCATCTCGAGGTGGTATTGGACGATCTGTTGGCCTGTCTTCCGTACCAAAGGACCGAACTGGTGGGAGAACAGAGAACATGTGAGATTGGCGTATTCTCACATTCAAGTCTGAGGGGACTCCAAGGTTACAGTCAGCAAGATCAGGAGACCACGTGGTGCTAGGGACGGAAACAGGCTGATCTCATGTATGACATGTGCCTTAAACCAGCGCATCTCTATGGCTCTTGGGCTGCACCGCCTACAAGTCCTCCAAGCTCTGAAAAGCCTATCGGTAACAGCACTGTGAATCACTGAGGCGGGCTGGAGGGTGGGAGGGAACAGGAACACTGGTGAAGGGATTAAGTGTTGGAACACTGTGTGCCTGAAACACAATCATGAATAACTAAGTAAATCATGGAATAACAAAAAAAAAAAAAAAAAGCAGAGTCAACCAGACGTCAGTCCCATAAAACAGTCTGAATGTCCTACTTATCTAAACTCTCATAATTAAATGGGATTATTTTAACATTTAAGAGAGCATTCAGTTGGGGCCGGAGGATAGCCCAGCGGGTAGGGCGCTTTGCCTAGCACGCGGCCAGCCTATGGCGGCCTGGGTTCGATCCCGGCATCCCATATGGTCCCCGAGCACCGCCAGGAGTAATTCCTGAGTGCAGAGCCAGGAGTAACCCCTGAGCATTGCCCGGTATGACCCAAAAAGAAAAAAAAAAAGAGAGCATTCAGTTAAACTGTAGAATACCAACATCACAATAAACTGGTCACAAAGGTATCTGGAACCCCCTATGGTCCCAGAGGCCAGCAGGATTGATTCCTGAGCTTAGCCAAGTGTGCCCTATCTGCTGGGCTATCGCTCTGACCCCAGTTATTTATTTTTTAACATGTCTAAGTAACAGTGAATAGTCCATTAAGTCTATATACTCCAGGTGGCTTTACTTGGCTACAGACTTAGAAGTGCCTAGTGCAGACTCCAAACCCAAAACCCCATGAATTAAAGGGACATGCAATATGGTAGAGTAGGGATTTCCAGAAAGTCCTTCCAGTGAAACAGCTGACATCACTGTCTCAACACACTGTTTTGGAACTTTGGGATCTTCTTTAATGCTTGCAGAATCCTTTGGGAATACTTTATGAAGAAAGAGGTTGGCAGCTTTTGATAAGTTTGGTATTCTATAAAGTGACTGACTTATTTCCATTCTTAATTTTCCATCTCATGAAGCGGGGCCGTGTTTCTGGTGCAGCTTATGGACACTAGGTAGAAAAAAAAAAGAACTTGGGGTTTTATGATTCAATCTGCCAGCACTTTGCAGAGGAGCCAGCAGAGGCTGCTCGTCTCTTCAGTCCTGCCGTCCTAAGCAGCAGACACAAAGGTACTTAAGAGAAAGACCGAAACGCGGCTGGGGAAGCTGGAACTCTGCTCTCCCCAGGCTCTGCTGACCATGGGGCTCCCAGGAGGACAGATGGGTTTTGGGAGTGGGCCCATCACCTCTGGGGGGTCCTGGAAGCAGCCGGATGAGACTCCCGCCCACCACACTAGCCGCCACCTTCACTGTCCAGATGCTGACCATGAGGCCCCTAAGTTTCGCAGCTGCTTGGCCGCCAGAGTTCATCCAACTAGTGGAAACAGTTATGTCCTTTAATGTACTGCATTCTACGATGTGTAGGAAAGTTTGGCGGAGGGAAAGATAGAGAGGAGAGAAAAGACATACAGAATCCGCCAAGTAGTTGAGGTGTGGGAGGGGGAGGGAGATGGGGACATTGGTGAAGGGAGATGGGTTTGGGTGGAGGGATGGGTGTTGGAACACTGTAGAACCAAAACTCTACATGAGCATCTTGCAATTGTATGTCTAAAAGTGGTGTAATAAAATTTGGGGGAAAAAAATAAAGTATAAAATAAAGGAAAAAAAAAGAGAGAAAGACCAGACTCATCTCTGCCCAACAGCATAACAGACATTATTCTTTATTTTTATTTTTTAAATTTTATTATTATTTATATTATTATTGTACCACTGTGAGATATAGAATTACAAAGATGTTCATGTCTGGGTTTCCGTCATACAGTGTTCCAGCACCCATCCCTTCCCACCACTGACCTGCTAAGTCTCTTCTCTCTCTCTGCTCTCTCTGTCTCTCTCTCTCTCTCTCTCTCTCTCTCTCTCTCTCTCTCTCTCTCTCTCTCTCTCTCTCTCTCTCCTCTCTCTCTCTCCCTCTCTCTCTCTCTCTCTCTCTCTTGCTTCCTCCCTCTCTTCCTTTCTCTCTCTCTCTCCCCCTCCTCTCTTTCTTCTCTTACACATTATGGATTGCAATACATACATTTAGAGTTTATCATGTGTATCCTTTTGCCTATATTCAATGTTCAGCTGTAGGCTAGTATTACCATTTTTTTTTTTTTTTTGGCTTTTTGGGTCACACCCAGCAATGCTCATCAGGGGTTACTCCTGGCTCTGCACTCAGGAATTACCTCCTGGCGGTGCTCAGGGGACCATATGGGGGATGCCGGGGATCGAACCTGGGCTGGCACAGGCTGGCCGCGGCAAGGCAAACGCCCTACCCGCTGGGCTATCGTCCCGGCCCCAGTATTACCATTTTTGACGATTATTAGCACACTGTTCCTTTCTCTCTTTTCTTCTTGGGTCACACCCGGCAATGCTCAGGGGTTACTCCTGGCTCTTCAATCAGGAATTACTCCTGGCGGTGCTTGAAGGACCATATGGAATGCCAGGAACCGAACCCAGGTTGGCCACATGCAAGGCAAAAGCCCCTGACTCTGGAACACTGGACGAAGTTCGAACTCCGATTCCTTCTCTCACTTGAGTGAGGCATGATATTCCAAGCATTGCTCTTTCAATTCCTCTTTGGGAGACCTGTTCTCATCTTTCGCAGGGGCACAGGTCTCAATGGCCCAGTCTTTTCACCCAATGGTGAAAAGACTGAAAACTGTCCCTTATGACCAGGATTGCTTGCTTTTATCCGCTATTCAACAGTTTTTCAGAAGTTCTAGTTAGTACAATTAAACAAGCTATAATCGTCCAAATGGGAAAAGCAGCAGCAAAACTCTGCAGACTACGATTCTATCCATAGAAAATTCCAGAACCATTAAAAAAGAAAAAAAGCTGATATATTGAATTCAGCAAATCAACTAGCAAAAGCCAGTTTTTCTATATATGATTTGATGAGTCCAAAAAATAAAGTCAAGAAAATTATTCCAGGGGCCGGAGCGATAGCCCAGCGGGTAGGGCGCTTACTTTTGCCAGCCAGCCCGTGCTGGCCAGGGTTTGATCCCTGGCATCCCATATGGTCCCCCCAGCACCGCCAGGGAGTAATTCCTGAGTGCAGAGCCAGGAGGAACCCCTGAGCGCGCCGGGTGTGACCCAAGAAGCAAAAAAAAAAAAAAAAAAAAAAAAAAAACCAAAGTCAGAGCTCTGGATACACTGTACAGAAACCTTGTTTTAAATAACCAACACCAAGTTCCTCAGAGCACAGCCAGCAGCAACACCTGAGCACTAAACTGGGGAATAGTTCCTCACTATCTCTGGAGTGGTCCAAAACCAAACAAAGATACAATTATATTAGCATACACCAGAATAAAACATCTAAAAAATAACTATAAAGTGAATAGTGGGTGTGGCCAGTGGCGGGTCAGGCAGTGCTCAAGAAACACAGAAAGAAAACATTCAGCGGACTCAGCCACGCTGGGGAGAACTGCCATCTGGCTCTCTCCTAGCTCAGTTGGACCCTGAGGCTCCCAGGAGGCAAGATGGGTTTTGGGTGTTGGCCCATCACCTCTGGAGGGCCTCGGAAGCACCTCTGTAGAGACTCGCTGCCATTTTCACGGTCCGGACTCCACAGCTCATCAGAACCTACGCAAGAGAGACGCTGATTTCAAGCCCAGGTAGGCGGTTCTCGGAGGCATAGTCGCCGGGTATTCCTGGAGATGGAGCTGGGGTCCCCAGGCCCCTCTTTGACCGGGCCGGGGGTGGGGGTGGGGCGGAGGTACATCAAACTAGTGGAACCAATCATGTTCTAGAATATACTACAATCTACAATGTGTAAGAAAGGGAAACGAGAGAGAGAGAGAGAGAGAGAGAGAGAGAGAGAGAGAGAGAGAGAGAGAGAGAGAGAGAAGAGATAAAGAACCCGCCATAGAGGCAGGCTGGGGGGAAGGGGGAGGGAGGTGGGGACATTGGTGATGGGTAATGGGCACGGTGGAGGAATAGGTGCTGGAACACTGTAGAACCAAAACTCAAACATGAACATCTTGTAATTGTATATCAAAGGTGGTATAATAAAATTTTTTAAAAAAGAAAACACTCAGCAGCACTCCAGGTGTGGTACAGGAAGCACCAAGCTCAGCCCCTGGCGCTGCTGCCGCCTGGAGTGCTGCTGAGACCATATGGGGATACCAGGGATCCAACCTAGGTCAGCAGCACGCAAGGGAGCGTTGTTCCTTCAAAATATCTATATCTATATCTATAACCTGATGTACTATTTCTCCAGCCCCTAGAACATAAAAAAATATTAACAGGTAAAAAATACAAGAACACCATTTAAAAATAATTTATCTAATTAATTAGCCAATCAATTAATTAATTTTTTGCCTTTTGGGTCACACCCAGCAATCGGGTTATTCCTGGCTCTGCACTCAGGAATTACTCCTGGTGGTGCTCTGGGGACCATTACGGGATGCCGGGATTGAACCCAGGTTGACTCTGTGCAAGGCAAACGCCCTACCCGCTGTGCTATCGCTCTGCCAAGAACATCATTTTTAAAAAGGATAAATTACTTTTCTCTTAAAGAAACTCAAACATGCTCTAGACAAATGCTCAATATTACTGATCATTATGGAAATCAAAACTATTGTGAAACACTACTTGAAAACACAGGTCTTAATAAAAACAAAACCACCCCCAAGCACTATCAGGCATCACCCCACACCAAAAGCTATTTAAAAAAAGGAAAGGAAAAGAAGGTATTGGCAAGACAGATTCCTTGCACACTGATGGTATATTAAAAAAAAAAAAAAAAAACAGCTGATGTTAAAACAGCTTGGTTGTTCCTTAAAAAAGTAACCAAAATTACCAATTGTCAGCAATTTCAGTCATATGTATAAAATCATGTCGAAAGAAAAACGTGTTCAGGAATGTTGAAAGCAGTATTTGTAATAGCCAAAAGGTAGAAGAAATTCAAATGTGTAGCAACAGATGAATGTATAAACAATTGAGCTTTTTTGCATGTACACAATTGTACGCACCCACCAAAACTCCAGTGACACAAATAAAATTAAATGCTGATACATTACAAGCTCTAAAACAAGATACTGATGGAAAGAAGGCACAAAACATCACATACTGTGTGCTCCCTTCTGCATGATATATCCAAGATGGTCAAAACCACAGAAACAGAAAGTGGTGGTGGTTAAGTGCGTGGGGTTCAGGGGAAAACGGGAAGGATTACTCACGGTAAGTGAATTCTTAAAGCGATGAAAACGTTTTTCTCAAATTAAGGAGAGGTGGTGGTTATAACATTGTGACTACACTAAATGCCTCTGACTCATAGAACTTATAATGGTTAATTGTATGTTACAGAAATTTCACTCCGATAAAACACATACCTCCAAATATAGTCTGGAAGAAAATACACAAAATAATAATGGGGCCAGAATGTTGAAACTGGGGGTGATTGTTCTCTGTATTATAAACGTCACTATGTTGCCACATTGAGTTAATGAGTATTCTAGTTTTCTCATTCCCCAAGTTAGAAAAAATTTTCTCTTCAGAGTTTAAAAACATTCTCTTTTAAAAAAAGTTTAAGGGGCCAGGGTGATAGCACAGTCAGTAGGGCATTTGCCTTGCTCGTGTCGGACCTGGGTTCGATCCCTGGCATCCCACATGGTCCTCCGAGCACCACCCCTGAGCATTGCTGGGTGTGACACAAAATGCAAAAAAAAAAAAAAAAAAAAAAAAAAAAGTAAATAATCAGATTTAATAAAATCACTAAAAATGTTTAAAAAGTGGGAAATAGGAAAAATAGTATTTGTGGCAAAAGAGCATGATTACATATTTCTTGTAAAGATTAAGAGGCACGTGTTTGTTTCATAATTATCTTGCCAAAAGCTAATTAGGGTAAATATTCTGGCAAAATAATTTACTTGAAAAATCTCTTAACAGGTCTGGGATGTGGTTAAACTGTATGCCCTGCATATATATGAAGGTCTGAGTTCAATTCCTGGCACTGCTACCACACCATGCCCACCCACCCACACCCATGCCTAAAAGGGTGGGGTGTTGAAGTGGGGATGAAGGAGAGGGGTGGGAGAGAGAAAGGGAGGAGTCTGCCCAACTGGCAGAGGCAGGCTGGGGCTGAAAGGAGGAAACCTGAGAACACTGGAGGAGGGAAACGCACACCAGTGAAGAGACTTGAGTTCGAACATTGTGTAACTGAAATCCAACCATAAACTATTTTGTAAATGTATCTCATGGTAAAATTTAAAAAAACTGAAAAATAAAAGAGAAAAAAAAGTCAGCAAATATGGCAAGTTCAAACATCATACAAGTTAACTTCCCAATATATCTCCATTATACAATACTAAAGTAAAATATGACCAAAACAACATAATTTACAGCTTCCCAAAGCCTTAACTACACGGAGTTGGGGGGTAGAGTTGGTCACATCTGGTCAAAGCTGCTCCTTAAAATGCTCAGGGAAATCTTGTGGTGCCAGGATCAGATCAGCGTTGGCCCCTCTGATCCAAAAGCCTTAAATATTTTACACAATCACATTCAGAAACCAGGCTCTCTTATCTATTGATGAGAAA
Organism: Cryptotis parvus; assembly: GCA_021461705.1. Classification (NCBI taxonomy): domain Eukaryota; kingdom Metazoa; phylum Chordata; class Mammalia; order Eulipotyphla; family Soricidae; genus Cryptotis; species Cryptotis parvus. Next base: position 23,933 of record JAJIBD010010665.1, on the reverse strand, counting down.
GAAAAAGCAAGTCTGCTGAATACCAAAATGTGATTTCAAAAATGAAAGTTTGTGGGACTGGAGCGACAGTACAGCAGGTAGGGCGTTTGCCTTGCATGCGGCCAACCTGGGTTCAATCCTTGCCCGGCATTCCATATGGTGCCCCAGCACCACCAGGAGTGATCCTAAGTGCACAGCCAGGAGTAATCCATGAGCATCTCTGGGTGTGACTCAGAAAGCAAAACAAGAAAACAAAAAACATAAATGAAAGGTTGAACTAGTCAAGAAATGCCGGTAAGCCTGGTGCTGAAGAGACAGTACAGCAGGTAGTACAGCAAAAAGCATGTGTTCAACCCAGGTTCAATCCCTGGCACCCTATATGATCCCCCTGAGTCAGCCAGGAAGGTGATCCTCAGTTATGGACCCTGGGCACAGAGCCACCAGGAGTAAGCCCTGAGCACTGCTGGGTGTGGCCCCAAACAAAATCAAATGCCCACATGTCAATTAAGGTATTAAGGCCAAGTAAATTAAAATGGAAACCCAGAATAAGATTATGAGGTAACCCTAGGACTAAAACACCTCACTCCAGGAAGTCAGCCTTTACCCTTTAGTCTTCTAAACATAAATCCGCCCCACACCAACCCACCCTCAATTTCAGGCTAGTTTTCCTCAGGATTCTCCAAAGAGAACCTATATATACCTATAACAATTAAGGATGTCTGTCTATATATCCTGAACTTTCTCCCCGGTTATTAAAGGAATTGGCTCATGTGAAAATCTACAGAAGGCTAGAGATTTGGGGAAGAGTTGCAGCTTTCTCCTAGAAGAGAATTTTTCTTGTTCAGACGTAGTCTGTTCTAGCAAGGCCTTCAACTGCCTGTATAAGGCACACCATACCATAGAGAAGAATCTGCTGACCCAAGTTCACTGATTCACATATTAATTTTACCATGCCCCCAAAAACCCCACCTCAGAAACATTCAAAATGCTCAACCAAACTGCTGGGCAATGTGATCCAGCTGACACAAAAGGCCGTCACACAACTGCACCATTAGTGTCTCACCTGCCAGGAGTAAGCCCCGAACACTGGGTGTGACCCAACTGCCCTTCCCCACACCCCCAAAATCTCTAAAAAACACCATTGTTTACAACCACCCCTTTCTAGAATCAAAAGATCCGTATCTATATCATCTTTACATCGCCCAGTTATCTAACCCAGAGACTTACATATTGCCGAATATGAATATTTCCTGAATAAATTATACAGTGGAAAAAGCTACTAAAAAGCCATTTCCAAATTACTGAATATTGTTCAATACCATAAGTAAAATGAGAAAGACTAGAGCAAATATCAATAACTGGCTATCAGCGGGGTGGGGGGGAAAGGAAACCAAAAACATAAAGGCCAGCCCTGTATATAGAAAACCATCAAACCAGAAAACAAACAGAAAGACCAATGGTGATAAAATGTTTTTCTAAATATTTTTTCTCTGATATTTAACCCTGAGTGAAATCCTAACTTTTTGTTTAGGGTCACAGAAGTGCTCGAGGGGTTGCTTCCGGTGAGGTCTGGGGGCTGGTGGCAGGGAGCAAAGTGGGAACTGAAGCATGCCAAGCTGTGCTTCACGGCCTCGAGCCGTCTCCCCTGTGCCCAGAACACAATTCCTGTCACACAAGAAGGGCTTATTAACTCTTGCTGAAACCATGAGATACACTTTAGAATAAAGTGCTTTATATAAAGCAATATAAAGGCTTGATACAGATTTAAACCCCTAAGTAGTAAAGAAGCACCGATCATAACTTTCTATAATGTCTCTTGCATGGACCTGGACGGCAGGACTGCAGCAGCAGGCTCTGGCTTTTACCTGGAGTGGAGGCTTACAACAATGTTCTACAGGACTAGTCTTTGAATCAAATCACCCAAGAACTTACTTTGGTCTGCTCGCAGTCTCACTGCTCCCTTCCTCACACTACTTTCCTTCAGTCAGAGCACCTATCCGGTCTCTGTCTCTTCCCGAAGCACTAACAGACCCGTGACTCAGACATCACTGAATAGCCCCTTGCGCTCTATCCAGCTTTTTATTACATTCCAACCACAAGGACAGAAACCCCTCCACCTCTAGGGTCATCGTTTATCTCTTCAAATACACAACTTGAACAAATTCCTGGTGCTGGGAAGAAAGTATAGGGGTAAGGCATTTGCCCTGTATATGGTCAACCTAGGTTCATCCTGGCCACCACTGGGTGTTGCCCCAAACACTCCCAAACTCTGTACCAATTTAAAGTATTCCTTACTACGTACTCTAAAGGTAAAGGAACTACCTGTTTTACGAAAAAGAACCAAAGGATCTTGTATCCTGTTCATTTATATACTTCATCCTCACTCTCTTTCCTCTTCCTTGTGGTCTTAGAGGAAGAAGACCCTTGTATTTCTTTCAATCCAAAGTTATTTTTCACAGTGCAGACTGGAAACCTGGCTTAGTTAATGAAATGACCCCACTCTTTTACAGCTTCACTTGTTTCCTCCATATAAGAGTCTTCACTTTGAGTTATTGACATAAGCAGATTTACCCAGTCATAATTTTCCTCAATGATGAGAACTTCAGCCTGAGTGTAAACAAATAATGAATAGTGAGAATCATTATTTAAAATTTACTGATGGCAAGCTGCAGATATCGCTCAAGTGGCAGAGCACAAACCTTGTATGTGGAATGCCATGAGTTCAATCCCCGTGGCCCCTACAGATTAAACGAAGAAACAAACACACATGCAGAGAGAGAGAGAGAGAGAGAGAGAGAGACAGAGACAAAGACAGAGAAATATGTAGAGAACTGTGAAGCTAAAGTAACTGGAAAGTAATATGGTGATACAGTAATAATGAAACAACAGTAATATAAAACACTGGGTCAGAGAGATAGTCCAGCAGGTAGGGTGTTTGCCTTGCATGCACCAACTCGGGTTTATTCCTCGACATCCCATATGGTCCCCACGCAGTGCCAAGAGTAATTCCTGAGCGCAGAGCCAGGAGCAGCCCCTGAGCATCGCTGGGTGTGACCCAAAAAAGTAAAAACAAAAAAAAGCAAACCAAAAAAAACACTTAACAGGACATGGTGAAACTGTAGATAAGGAGAGTGATACATTTCTATAAAAACAGGATGGCAAAAACTGCCCTATACTGGGATTAGAGGATATATTCTTAGTAGTATCTTCATTTACCACACCTTTTCCTAGTAAATATGAAAGTGCTCGAGTGATCGAGCATATTCCTTCCATGTACAGAGCCCTCTTCCATTGCTGGCACTGCACAGCCCCTAAGCACCATTATGTGTCCCCAATAACAAAGCCCATACATTTTCCAAAACAGTAATTGTTCATGTGAGCAACAAATTGATACTTTGCTATGTACAAAGAACACAAAGGATGATACCCTGTGGTGAACTACAACTCATTTTTAAGGAGAGAAGAAATGGCATGTGGTAAATTTAGTCTGCAGGACTTAGCTCCGAGTGACCCAGTTTTGTTAGGGACATCCTTGGTACACAGTCAGGAGCAGCTCGACATCCTTGCACTCGCCGAAGTTCTGACTCGGGTTGGCCTGTGGCCCTCAGTGTCACAGGGCTTCCTCTCTCCAGGCTGTTGCATTTGGTGTTTGCTGGCTATCGATTCACAACAAGTCTGCTGTCTTCTACTTCACAGCTGGCTCAGGGATGGGCGGAAACCCAAGCAGGCATAAAGGTCAAGTCTCTTTCTCCTCCGGGTCTTCTGAGAACATGTGGGTGGCACACGCATCAGCTGCAGGCTCGGGATCCTTTTATGTGAGGTTGTGAACTCCTCCGTGCGTTGCTTTGACTTTCAAAGTGCTTTGCTTGGTTTCAGCTTTTGGGAGAAGGGAGCCCTTCTTTGTGTTTACAAAATAAATTACTAATTTTTCAAGGCTGGTGATACTCAGGAGCTACTCCTGACTCAGTGCTTGGGGAGCTACACAACACCAGGGATCTACCCCAAGGCGCCTCCCCTTTCAGCACCCTCTTCATGGAAATGGAAATGAGCTTTTGTCTTGTCAGGTTTTATTGCTTGGATTTTATTTTATATTCCTTCCCTGCCTCCCTGTCACTGTTGTTATGAAGACCAGGGGTTGCAAACAAGTTGGCTCTGGCGATTTCCTGGTGTTATACCCGCTACTCAAAGCACACAAGTAATAACTGCAGGAGCAGGGCATTTGTCTTGCAGGCGGACGACTCAGGTTTGATCCCGGCATCCCATATGGTCCTCCGAGCACCACCAGGAGTAATTCCTGAGTGCAGAGCCAGGAGTAACCCCTGAGCATTGCCATGTGTGACCCAAAAAGAAAAAAAAAAAAAAACACCAAAAGCAAAAAAACCCTAAAGACAGAATATTTAAGAGGAGAGACTGACGGATGAGACTCCGCCCACCACAACAGCAGCCATTTTCGCTGTCCAGACGCTGCAGCACATCAGAGCCCGCCCAGGAGAGACCCTGATCTCAAGACCAGATTAACAGAGTAGCTGAGTTCGAGCCCAGGTAGGCAGCTCCCAGAAGTGGAAGTCACCAGCATTTGTCCGATGGAGCTGGGGCCACCCCTTCCCTTCTCTATCTTGTTCCAGAGCCCGTGGCCCTGCCCAGGAACTGCCCCCGGGGTGACCAGCCATAGCATGCAGAGCCTCAGATGCAATGGGGAGAGCTGGCATTCAGTTCTCTCCTAGCCCAGCTGACCATGAGGCTCCCTAAGTCCATCAAACTAGTGGAACCAATCGTATCCTAGAATACACTACATTCCACAATGTGTAGGAAAGGTAGGCAGGAGGGGCCATTGGTGATGGGAGATGTGCACAGGTGGAGGGATGGGTGTTGAAACACTGTAGAACCAAAACTCAAGCATGGGCATCTTGTCATTGTATGTCAACGGTGGTGTAATAAAATAATAATAAAAAAAGAGGGAGGCTGAATTTTTTAAAAATGAGTCGTCTTGGTACAAATTTTTTGAGTGCTCCAGAGCTATGAGTTCTTCCCCTTTGGGGAGATTACTTCTTTCTCAAACTGTTCCATTTCCTCAAAATCAGTCATGTAAGGAGTAGGGGAAGAGTGTTCCAGTTCAAGAGAACTTGTGAAAAGACCACATTTCTGCATTATGAACCTGGTTGTCCGTAAGAGAGCAAATAAGGCGGCATGGATTCCACCTAAGTTAACTGCTCCTGTAGTCGAGAATGAAGTTCAGACTTTGAATTTGTCTGTTTTTGGGCTCCCAGAGAGAGCAAACCCTCTGCGGCTAGGACAGTTAACTTATTCTAAGATACTTTCTTCTACATATGCTAGTTGTGACTTGTCTTTAGGGCTTAAAGCTACACATGCCGTGACCTCAAGAATCTTCTGTACTGCTTTCCCGTCTCCTAAAACGGGAAAGCACCTAGCTGAGTCACAGCCGGTGTTGGGCAGCTCTCCGGATGAACAGCCTGCTGAGTGCCAATCACTAGGCACACGCACGTCCCCCTAGCTCTCTTTGCAGCAGCACCTCTGTTCTCAACTGTGTCTGGTTTCTGCAGAGCTTCTTCAGATGAGGGAAGATGAGTGATCCAGTGGTGCGAGATGCACAGGGCTGTTGGAGAATGATCTCTGTTGAAAAAAAAAAATTCTCAAATGATCTTTGTTTTTAGCTTCAGCTTCGCTACTAACTCACTTCATACGTTTCCAATTTTCACTGTACCTGAACCTTTCAATTTCTAACCTTTGAGACATCTGGGTTCCAATCAGATTACCTACTACTTAGGGTCTAGCTTTATTGATTTTGCTAAGAAATCATTTACTTTTCAGCCTAGAAAACATCGTCTGTTGCTTCCTTTCCCAAACCTACTTTGTCACTTCGTGCCTACAAAAAAAAAAAAAAAAAAAAAAAAAAAAAAAAAGCTCATCGGTCCAGTAAGATTGCCAACAGAGGAAAAGCAAAAGCATGTCTAATCAGTGGCAGGCTCGACTTAAGCTGCAGCGACTCCTAAAGCCGCCTTCAGTTGGGCCTTCTTTCTTGTGGTTAGTTTGATATTTTAATCTCCCGAACTATAAAACTAAAGGACAGAGATTTTTTAAAAAGAAAAAATATGAGGGCAAACGCATCCAAGAGAAATTTAAAAACAAATAAAGGGGGGGGAGGGGGAGAGGGAGGGTACAGAAATGATAAGAAAGACAGCAAATAAACATATTTACTTGGTTAAAGAGCTTTAAGTCTCCACAGCAAGGTTCACAGCAAACTGCCCCACCACCAGCCTATAATCCTATCTGTGCAATAAAAGTTCAAATCCAAGAACAATCTTTCCAGAGACAGAATCTGACAGATTCAGACCAACAGCAACATCAGAATGTTAGAAAACAAAACCAACCCTGAGTGTTTTTACATAGACTAGTAAGAGAAATGCATCAAAGTCGGTCAGAGTTGGTACTATAGTACAGCAGGCAGGGTGTTTGCCTAGCATGTGACTGAGCAGAATTGAATCCTTGGAATCCCATATGGTCCACTGAGCACTGAAAGACTAGGATTCCTGAGTGCAGAGGTAGGAGTAACCCCCTGAGTTTGGGTTCAAAAACCCAACCCCCCCAAAAGAAAAAGAGGTTAACAGGTAAAATTTTGAATATAATTTGAAAATAAAGCTGAAAGCATTAGAAACACCTGTGAACAAAACAAAGGAATGAAGAAGACTGGAGGGAGTGATTCCTGAGTGCAGAGCCAGGGGAGAAACCCCTGAGCATTGCCGGGCGTGACCCAAAAAAGCAAAAAAAAAAGACTGGAGGTTTAGGGGTTGAAGAAACAAAGTGGAAAAAATCAAGAACATCAATCCTGTCTTACTATATTCCTTATTAGTTAAGGTTAAGGATAAGAACTTCTTAATAATCTTATCAGTGGGAACAAAAACCCTAAATAAATTGGGTTCAAAGATAATAGCAAGTAATTGGTATAAATGACATCTTCAAAGAGTTTTGCTGTGAAGGGAAGAACAGCAATGTGGCAGGAGACAGAAATGAGTAGTGCAGGTGAGAGCAGTGTTTTGTTGTTTTATTTTGGTCTTATTTGCTTTTGGGGTCACACGTAACTACACTCTGAGGTTATGCCTGGCTCTGTACTCAAGAATTACTCTCCTGGTGGTACCTGGGGTGTTGGAGAATGAACCCAGCTTTGCTGTGTGCAAGGCAGACGCCCTACCCGCCGTACTATCACTTTGTCTCCTCTCCCTCCCCCCTCCCCTCCCCCTCCCCTCCCTCTCTCCAAGCCCTCTGGCCCCTGTGATTTGTTATTTTAAGAGGAAAGAATTCAGGATATTTTAAAAGACTTGGGAGAGAAGGAAAAATATTTGAGCAGTCTGTAAGTTAAAAAGAAGTTGAAATCTACTATAGCAGTGAAGGGATAGACTCAGAATAGTAATATTCAAAGGGGAAAAGGTAGGGATTTGGGGCAGAGATGCACCTATGTTCAAAGCATCATGTAGTACCAGGACTCAAGCCTAGGTCTGGCGCATGCTAGGCACGTGCTCTAAGTGCTGCACCATCTACTGTCCCCATTATATCCTTCCTTAAAAGTACTATGGTGGGGCCGGAGAGATAGCACATAGGGTGTTTGCCTTGCACGTGGCTGACCCAGGTTCAATCCCCAGCATCCCATATGGTCCCCTGTGCATCGCCAGGAGTAATTCCTGAGTGCAGAGCCAGGAGTAACCCTGCGCATGGATGGGTATGACCCAAAAAGAAAAAAAAAAAGTACTTATGGTGAAAGATCTACCGAGTATTCCAAATGGACTTTCAACTAACAAACCTAAAATAAAACCTCTGTGAATTGTGTGTGTGTGTGTGTGTGTGTGTGTGTGTGTGTGTGTGTGATAAAATTGGGGCCCACATCCAGCAGTGCTCAGGGTTTTCCTGGTTCTGAGGTGAGCAATCCCTTCTGGTAGGATTCTGGGGACCACACACTCAGCTGGAATATTGAGGCTGCTGCAGGCAGAATAAGAGCCCTACCTACTGTACTATGCTCTACAATAAAATATTCTTAAGACTTATCATTAGACATTAACAGTGTACTTCAGCTAATATTCTCTTTAAAACAGTTAAAGTATTAAAGAATCAGAGAAAACAACTTACTATAATTTTGGGGGCTCACCCAGCGTTGCTCTGGAATTACTCCTGACAGTGCTTGGGGGACCATGTGGGGCTGACCCCGGCTGGTCATCTTCAAGGCAAACACTACCTGCTGTACTACCTTTCTGGCCCCCTCGGTGATTTTTTCTACAGGAATTCTTTCTCTGGATTTTTTGGGACCATATGCAGAACCTGGGATCCAACTGGGGTGAGCTGCATGTAAGGCAAGTGCTTATTAACCCCTGTACTATCTTTCTGGCCCCTTACTAGAGTTCTCTACCCTGGGTTAAATTCAAACGAAACCATACATAGTGACCCTATTTTTTGCTACTTGGTTAAAAATAAAACAAACTCATTATTTATTTATCATACACAGAAAAGCTTAAGTCTTCTATATTTTTCCTTCTGCTGTTTTCTCCGAGTTAAGCCATTTCCTCTACCTCTGACTCGGAAAGGTATGGTTTAAACCTTAATCCACTGGAAGGCTTGCACCTGACCGTAAGCCTCCCAGAACCACCAACTTCTGTGGTCTGTAGCTGCAGCTGCAGGAAGCAGCAACAAACTGTCCCCAAAGTTCCCATTCTGGTGAATTCACTGAATAGGGGAACCAGGAAACAGCTGTCTGACCTTTCACTAGATCTTTTCTATTCTTTCTAGTGATTTTTCCAATTGCTGGATTTAGGCTTTTAACTGATGAGATAACGCAGGAACTCAATATGGCACATCACAATTAATTATCCAGGAAGCTCTCCTACTTCTGTGGAATTATAGGTTTTTGATCCTGGTTAGTGATCAATGGGTAATCTATGCCAGTGAAGAAGACTCAATAGGTGAATAAGGAATAGTGTGTCACCACTTACTGGTTCTGTATTCCTCCACCAATCGCTTACTATCAGCAAACAAACAAAATGATGGAGATTAAGGCTCCTGCATGTAGCTGATCCTGGTTTAATCCTGGGCACCTCCAGGGAGTAAATCCTGAGCACCAGGGGTGTTTGCCTTGCACACCAGGGGTGTGGGTCAAACTTCCCTGGCCAAAATAAACATCTCAAAAGTTGGATTATAACATTTGTCTTTATATTCCTAATGCTGTGTCAACCTGATTTCTATCTGACTACTATCCAAGTACACACTCATTTTAGCCCATTTAAATAAGGAAACATGATTTCCTTTATTCAAATATTTATGGAGTCTGCTTTGTACCAAGCACTATGCTACTCCCCAGAACACAGCAACATGCAACATAGAAATCCTTTTTTTTCCTTCCTTTTTGGGTCACAACTGGCAATGCTGGGGCACCATATGGATACCGGGAATCGAACCCAGGTTGGCTGTGTGCAAGGCAATGCCCTGCCTGCTGTGCTATGGCTCCAGCCCCAGAAATTCGTTTTTTTTTTTTTTTTTTTAGGTCACACCTGGCAATGCTCAGGGGTTACTCCTGGCTCTGCACTCAGGAATTACTCCTGGCGGTGCTCAGGGGACCATATGGGATGCCAGGGATCGAACCCGGGCCAGCACAGGCTGGCCGCGTGCAAGGCAAACGCCCTACCCGCTGCAGCCCCAGAAATTCTTGACTTCAGAGCTTCCATTCTAAAGGAAGCAGAAGGAAATCTTTGGTGCCCAGTACTAAAGTACATGCTTAGGCATCATATTCAGACAGGGGCAAATATAACAGAAAACATTACACATAATCTCAGCATACCACACTCAGTAATTCTGAGCATCCAAAACGAATTCTTTTAAATTGCATTCGTTGTATTTTTTTTATGCTAGGAGGTCTCACCTGGTGATGCCAGTCATGGTGCTGGTGCCTATCAAGACTTTTCAAATTTTAAATGAAAATTATAATCAAGCCTGAGTAAAACTATATTCCCAATAATATCACGTATTATTTTTATTTTTTGGTGCTAGGACTCAAACCTAGGGCTTCATTATCCATCATTCAATTTTATCCTTTTATACCCATGTTCTCCAAAACAACACATCATAGACATTTCAAAGGTACATATAATTGTGAACACATAAAAACTGTAGTTGGAGCTATCCCAAAGAGGTTTCTTTAAAACTAATGAGGGGGCCAGAGCGTTAGCACAGCGAGTAGGGCGTTTGCATTGCACTCCAGTCGACCTGGGTTCCATTTCCTGGCATCCATATGGTCCTCTGAGCACCGCCAGGAGTAACCCCTGAGCATTGCTGGGTGTGACCCACAAAGAAAAAAAAAGAAAGCAAAAAACCAAACACCTCAGAAGAGGCTCCAGCAATAGTTGAGTGTGTAGGGGACTTGCCTTGTATGTGGCCAACAGGAACACCATATGGTCTCCACCAGGAGCCATTCTGAGCACGGAGCCAATAAGCCCCAAGCACAGCGGAGAGTGATCCAAAACCCAAAACATATGAAATTAACGTTAAAATGTCAAATCATTTCCATTTACTCATTCATTAAATAAACACTTACTCCAGAAGCTGGGGGAGGGGAGGAGGAGGGAGACAATAATTCTGTGCAAATAAGCAAAGTTATGTAGGTCATGATCAATGCCAGGAAGCAGCTCAGAGCTACAAGGATAAGGTCCAATTTAACAAACTGCACCAGGGTTCTCCTAGGCTGCCACGCAGACGTCTAGCACACAGGTTTAAGCTTCTCTCACTTGCACACAACCTCCACATGAGAGATACTTTACACAACCCTGGGTATATAAAATAGGTATGCAAATCACCCAACACTTATCTGATTAATAATAAATCATAAAGATTTTTCAACTCCCCCCAACACACACAATGCTACAGATTTGGTTACAACCCAGAGTTTAAAAAAGCTAAACTGGGGGCGGGGCAATAGCACAGTGGGGAGGGCTAGCACAGTGGGGGAGGGCGTTTGCCTCGCATGAGGCGGACCGGGTTTGATCCCGGCATCCCAAATGGTCCCCTGAGCACACCAGGAGTAATTCCTGAGTGCAGAGCCAGGAGTAAGCACTGAGCATTGCCGGGTGTGACCCAAAAATCTAAATACATACATACATACATACATACATACATACATACATACATACACACATACATACATACATACATACATACATACATACATACATACATCATTAAATGCTGGACTTAGAGATGACTGCAAGAGCATGCTACCTGCACGGCAGAGTCTGGCAAGCTACCGTGTTGTATTTGATATGCCAAATACCAGTAACAATTATAGACCTCATTCCGGAATGGATTGTGGCTCTTTATGTTCCTGGAGCAAGCAGATGCCCTTGGGCTCTACTAGCATGAGACAGGATGTATGGAGATGTTACTGGGGCCCACTCGAGCAAATCGATGAACGGGAAGACAGTGATACAGTGATTCATACATACATACATACATACATACATACATACATACATACATACATACATACATAAATGGACAGATGAATGAAATAAAAAGCTAAACTGTAGGTGACGGAGCAGCAAAGCATGTCAAGCTTCCCTCAATTTCACATTTACATAAACCAAGTTTGTGAACTCCAGCAAACAATAAAGGACACTGCTCACTTAGCAGTCCTCTGGGACTGGATCTGATATAAACACGGTGAGACCATACATTTATTATGCCAACTGAGCATCTATATTTTTTACTCTTTTTGGCTTTTGAGCCACCCCCACAGTACCAGGCCTAGGGCTTCAACATACAAGGCTCCAAAACTTTTGAGTCATCTCCCCATTCCTAAACTGAATTTTTCTCAAGAGAGGGAAAAGGAATTTTTTTAGTAATTATGCCAAAACAGGCACAAATAAGGACTTTCCACCAGGATAAACCAGTCCACGTGGTCACCTTAATTATATACCACATCAAATGTAACTACTCCAAAATTTCAAGGCTATTTTATAGTTTCAGATGGATTTAAATTATACGTTATGCCCAAGTAAAGAACGTAAATTATAGTCTGGACCATATAAACCAAGTGAATCCTATACTAAATTTAAGAATTTAAATATCTCACACCATACACAAATCAGTATCAGGTGAATACAGGTCTAAATGTAAAAAGGCAAAGCAGTATGTTTTGGAAAGATAAAGTGCCTCCATAACCTTGGTGTAATGAAAAAAATCCTGAAACGAAATAAAACAAGCCATGAAGAGAACGACCTGTACACGTTTATGTGTATGTTAAAGAACTTCTGTTTATGGAAAGGAGCCAGGGCTGGGAAACAGCACAGGGCCTGCCCTTACAGGGGTGGCTAACACTACACCCTCCAAAGCTGCCCCACAAAAAAGCAAAACACATTCTGCAGTATCTAATTCAATAAAGGATTCATATTCAGAATTCGAAACTCTACACAAAAAGACAAGCAAGCACTTCAACAGGGAAACAGGCGAAAGATTTCAAAGGCGGGGCGGAGAGGCGCAGCTGCTAGGGCCTTCACCTGGCAGGAGCCAGCCAGGACTGATCCCAGCATCCCACTGGGTCCTGCCTCAGCACCACCAGGAGTAACTCCTGAGCATCAACAGGTGTGTGCCTCCCCACCCACCCCCAAAAGCGGAAAAGTGTTCATCTCCTTAGTAATCAGGAAGGGTGCAGGTGCATACAACTACAAACCCAGATGATTGGCCAGAATTAAAAATATCTGATACTGGGGCCGGAGCGATAGCACAGTGAGGAGGGCATTTATTTGCCTTGCATGAGGCTGACCAGGTTCATCCCACATGGTTCCCGAGCACTGCCAGGAGTAATTCCTGAGCGCAGAGCCAGGAGTAAATCCTGAGCATTGCCGGGTGAGACCCAAAAATTAAAAAAAAAAAATCTGATACTAAAATTAATGTAGGCGAGGGCAATAAAACAACCCAAACTTCGCAAATATTATTTACTGATACAAAGACGAATGAAAAATCACTTTGGAAAACTTAGTTTCATCCCAATAAATAAGTATTCCCATATGATCTTACAATTCAAATTCTAGTAGAGCTCTTAGAAAATTTCATAAGCAAGACTTTGTGGGGACCAGAGCAATAGTCCAGCGAGTAGTGTGTTTGTCTTGCACGGGTTAACCCAGGTTTAATTCCCTGGCATCCCATACGGCCCCCAGAGCACTGCCAGGAGTAATCGGAGTGCAAAAAAGGAAAAAAAAAGGGATACTGCAACATAATGCAGTAACAAAACCTAACAGTAATGTAATAGAGAGAGAGAGAGAGAGAGAGAGAGAGAGAGAGAGAGAGAGAGAGAGAGAGAGAGCGAGAGAGAGCGAGAGAGAGAGAGAGAGAGAGAGAGAGAGAGAGAGAGAGAGAGAGAGAGAGAGAGAGAGAGAGAGAGTGTCCCTCATCAGAACTCCATCCAGCAGACCAGCCTATCACAGCCCGGCTTGAGATCCACCCCGCTGCAGTCTTTTTTAATCCGGCCCAGGTATGCTGATCCAGAGACAGACATGGGGCTGAGCTGCTACTGGCTCTCACTGTGCCCAGCCGCTTATAGAGGTGCCCGGGAGGGGTGGCAGGTTCTAGCCCTGGCCTGCCACCCCAGCAGAGCCACCGCAACAAGCCAGACGACCCCCACTCCATGAGGACCTCCATTTTCCACATCCAGACTTCCCCCTCGTCAGAACTCCACCCAGCAGACCAGCCTATCACAGCCTGGCTCACGCCGCTGCTTGTGGCCACGCGGTTTATCAATAAATGCTAGATTTTGAGATGACTACAAGAGTATGCTACTCGCGCGGCAGAGCCTGGCAAGCTACCCGTGTCGTATTTGATATGCCAGATACCAGTAACAATTATAGACCTCATTCCCATGACCTGATGGAATGGTTTGAGGCTCTTTATGTTCCTGGAGCAAGCAGGTGTCCTTGGGCTCTACTTGCATGAGGCAGGTCATATGGAGATGTTACTGGTGCCCCGCGAGCAAATCCGAAGATGAATGGGAAGACAGTGAGACAGACAGATATAGATATACATATATAATGATTCCATACACATAAAGTGAAACATGGATAAAACCTATCATTTTGGTTTGAAAATGTAAGTGATTGAAACCGAAATGTCACGGTGTCACACAGAGCTCGATGCCCTGGGGAGCTGATTATTTTGCATGATGGTGGCTTGGCCGACCCTGGGAACATGCACGATCCCTTGAGCACTAGGAGTGGTCCAAAAAATTGAAAAAACACAACAAACACAAGGGGCTTAGAGAGTAGCACACGGGGTAAGGAGCTTGACTTGCACAAGCCTGGTGGATGCCCAGCACCATAGGCCTTCCCCACCAGCACCACCAGAAATGATGAGCAGCAAGGCAGGGGGTAATCCCTGAGCACTGGCAGGCATGACCCCAAACAAAAGAAAATTTTTTTTTCACTTTTTGAGAACTCCTGGCTATTCTCAGGGGGTTACTCCTGGCTCTGTACTCAGGAGTTATTTTCTGGTGGTGCTTGGTGGACCACATGGGATGTGGGGATGGAACCCGGGTTGACAGTGTGCAAGGTAAAGATCCGCCCCTTTGTATTTACCAAAAGAAACCAGGTAGGGCGGAGAGATAGTACAGTGGTAAGGGCATTTGCCTTGCACGCGGTCGACCAGGGTTTAATCCCGGCATCTCATATGGTCCCCAAGCACAGCCAGGAGCAATTCCTGAGCGAAAAGTCAGGAGTAACTCCTGAGCATCGCTGGGTGTGACCCAAAAAGCAAAAATCAAAGCGAAACAAAAACAGAAAACAAAAAATAGTACAAATGTCAAAATTGTAACTCACTCACACACTCACACACACGACATTTTTTCTTATTTGGGGGTCGTACCTAGCAGCGCTAAGGATCATTCCTGGTGTTGCTTGGGTAAACACGTGATACAAGGTATTAGACCTGAGTTGGCTGTATGTTAATGCCAACTCACTGTCCTACTGTCCTACCACTGTACTCTCTCCAGCTCCTTAAAAATACTACATCAAGCCTAAGAGGGTAGGTAGTCACGACAGAAAGTAGGTGTGGGAGCTCCTAGGAACAGCAACAGGTTCTCTGTTGAAAATATTATTTAGGGAGAAGGGAAAGCTCAATGATAGAAGATGTGTTGTAAGCATGACAATATGGAGTTGATACCTGGCACAACCCCACACATCCAAGTGTGATCCCAGAGGCACTATTGTTTGTGATTGCTGGCACCACAACAGCAGTGTGCAGTCATACCCAGTGTGAGCAAATTCCTGGTCATCACAGCAGCAGCAAAGGGAGGGGAAAATTGCTTATTTGGCCACACCCACTGGGCTCAGAGTTTACTCATACTGCTGCACGGTGATCACTGCAGGTGGTGCTCCCAGGACAACCTGTGGTGCTAGGGTGGAATGCAGTCAAAGTGCTGTAACCTGTGTGCTATCTCCTTCACCCTTTACAATTATTATTCTTTTTGGGTCACACCGGCGACGCTCAGGGGTTCCTCCTGGCTCTGCACTCAGGAATCACTCCTGGCGGTGCTCGGGGGACCATATGGGATGCCGAGGAGTTGAACCCAGGCGGTACAGGCCAGCGTGCAAGGCAAGCGCCCTACCCGCTGGGCTGGCCGCTCCGGCCCCTACGATTATTTTTTGGTTTGGGAAAGAGGCTTTTAAAAATTAATTTTTATGTAGAAATCTTTCCCACATGCATGTGAGTGGTTCCACACCTGTAAATTCCGCCCTAGCACAAATTAACAACATCCAAAGAGGTTTTTTTTGTTTTGTTTTTTGGGCATCACACCCAGCAATGCTCAGGGGTTTACTCCCGGCTCTGCACTAAGGATATTCCCGCGGTGCTGAGGGGACCATACAGGATGCCGGGACTGAACCCAGACCAGCCACATGCAAGGCAAACGCTCCATTCTCGGTACTAACATTCCTGCCCCTTCAAAAGGAATTTTAAGTATGTTTCCCACTCAGAAATAAACTAAAACTTTAGGAATGAATTTCTAAATCCAAATGTATATCGAAATTCCACAAATGGTAGAAGTTTTGGCTTTAATATGCTGGATTGTCATTCTTCACCCACATTTCAAAATAGGTAAATTTCAGGTTTCAAATTATTCACAACACGTAAATTCTAACACATAACATTATGACACCCCACTTTAATTCTAAATTTTGTATTAAGTGCTGTGTTGACTTGACAGTTATAAAGTTTATATACTGCTATATAAAACATCAATTTGATAACTCTAGTTTTTTGCAACGAGAAATTCCAGAACCAGTGTTGCTTATTAATAATATTAAGAAATAGTATGAATTATCATGTAAGAGAAGAAAATGTATTGTTGTTGGGATTAAATACCAAAAGGCACACAAGACATCAATGACTAAAAATATCAAAGATTAAAATTTGGGGGCGGGCGATAGCCCAGCGGGTAGGGTGTTTGCTTTGCAGGCAACCAGCCTGGGCGGCCCGGGTTTGATCCCCGCATTCCATATGGTCCCCGAGCACTGCCAGGAGTAACCCCTGAGCGTAGCTGGGTGTGACCCAAAAGAAAAAAAAATGCTATACTCATAAACTACACAGAATAACGTTTATTGTCTCTAGGCAGTCAAAAAGACTTTTTTTGTAGGTCATTAAAATATAGATGTTTCTAAATTCCTGCATAAAAAAGTATATTCACAGTTTCATTTGTTTTTATTTAAATATATTTTATTTTTCCAATTCCAATTTCCTTCCCTGTTACCACTGGGGATGGGGGAGGAGGGGAAATTCACACACACACCTGGCTGTAGTGTTCATCTATTTTTTTATTCCTAGATTTTAAAAAACTACTCAACGCTTTAGAAATCTTTGAAATGTACGGATCTGGGGCGGGAGAGTGAAGTCACGAGAGCAGGGGTCAGAAGGTTCCGGCGTCCCCCTCAGCTCCCCTGCCAAGCACGGCAGTGCGGCCACTCCACCGCTCTAAGGAGTCAAAGCACACAGCCAACCTGGAGGCATCTACGCTGGGACAACACAATGAAATACAAATTACGTTAAAAGGAAAAAAGGGCGACAGCACAGCCGGAGCCTATTTGCCTTGCACGGGCCCAATCCGGGTTCGGATGTTGGGTTCTAAAGTCAGCAGTCAGCGTGCCCCCAAGAACTGCCAGGAGTAATTCCTGAGTGCAGAGCCTGGAGGAACCCCCTGAGAACCGCTGAGTGGGACCCCAAAAAAGCAAAATAAAAAGCTTATTAAAAGTTATCAAACCACTTGACTGAGCAGTATTTTCAGCCTGGATGTAGCTCTTAACAACTGTTGAGAACCCCCTCTTAGCTTCCTAAGTCATAAATGCTAAAACACTACAGTGAATATCCATTTTTAAACCGGGGGTGGGGGTGGGGCGCACAAAAGGTTTGCCATGCATGCAGCTGACTAGGGGTTCCTTCGGACACCCACCGGGAAGCGATCCCTGAGCACAGAGCCAGGACTACGACCTGAGCAGCTCCTGAGGATCCACCCTCCCCAAAGGGAAGAGGCGTGCCCCGTGGGGCCTCAAGAGAAACAAAATAATGTCACAGTCCTACACAGGAATAAAAAGGACTATCTAACCGACATAGTGGATACATCCAAAGAGGGAAAACAAACTGATACTGTGAAACGATTCTCCTACCAGCTCAAGGTTTTTGTTTTTTTTTTTCTTCTACAAATTTAGAGCCTTCCGCCCACACACCTGCCACTACCTTAACCCTCATCTCACAGCTCTACCGAGCTCTTCCGAGCGGGGGAACTACGCTCCTCCTCGCCCCCTCTCCAGAACTTCAGACGTGCTTCCTTTACATTTCCGGGAATGAGGATGTCGAATCCCTCCGAGGGGGCTGGGGGCGGGGGTCCCCTGTGATCTATGGGCGGGGGCGCACCCCCGATTTTTTTTCAAAGGGATCACAGTGAGATACATTTCCCACCTCCAGTGGCCCAGTCTCCCTCCCACCCCGAGCCTGTCCCTGGCACTTTTCCTCCTCCTCCCCCTTCTGGGCATTAGGGTCTGCAATACAGGTACTAGGTCTATTTCCTCTCCTTCCAGCACTCGCTCTCGTCCCGAGTGACCACGTCCAACTACTATCCGACAGATTCCTTTTTAAAGACCGAAAAGAAACCCAAGTTTATGGCCCTGCACCCCCCGGCCCCCGCCCCGGCGGCTGCCAGCACGTGTGCACAGAAACAGAATCCCCGGACCGTGGTGAAGTTGGGGTCCTCCTGGGGGGAAGGAGGGTCAGGCACTCTTCCTCCCCGCTGCCCACTGCCGGGGCCCAGGCTTTCGGGAAAAGCCTCCCGGCGCGAGCGCCGCACACGCACTGCCCGCGGCTTGCACGAGCGCCCGTGGACGCGGCGCAGGTCAACAGCCCGGGCGGCCGCGGCGAGCGCGGGGGGGTGGCGATGCGCGCGCCGCCGCCGGGCCCAGCAGAGCCCCAAAGTTGGGGCGCAGGACTTGACACTGCACCTGAGGGAATCGCGCGCTCATCCGAGGACGCACGGCCAGGAGGAAAATGGGGGTGGGGGAGGTGTGTAGGGCGGGGGGCGGCGGGGGCTCGGCCAAACACCACCGCCCGGCGCTCAACTCCCAACGGGGCGGAAAACAAGTCGGGGGCCACTCGGGCTTTGTTTTGCCGTAAGGGCGACAGAACCGCGGCATTTCCTCCTCGGAAGACGCAGACGTCCGTGTTCTCCGAGGCCGTTCTCGGACTTCAAGGCCGCCCCGCCCGCCCTGCTGCTTCTCCCTCGGCCCCGGAGTGCCCGGATTGAAGGCGCGGACCCACGGGAGGACGCCGCCGCCCGGGGAGGCCGCGGCCGAGCGGCGACGCCGGGGGCCCGGGGAGCAGCCGGCGGCCTCCGAGGAGCGCCGCGACGGGGCCCGGCGGCCCCCTGGGTGGGCGCCCGGGAGGCCCGAGGCCCGCCCGGCGTTACCTTTGGCGAGGGCGACGGTGGAGTTCTCGGTGTCGATGGTGTAGAGGATGCCCTCGTAGCGGATCTCCGCCTTGGAGATAAGGCTGATCTTGCTGCCGATGTAAGGGGTGCCCCGCTCATGGCGCCGCCGCCGCCGCCGCTCCGGCCCGCTCGCAGAGAGGCAGATCCCACGCCGTCGCCGCCGCTCCGCGAACCCGCTCGCTCCGCCGGCGCCTACAGCAGCCGCCTCACAGCCAACATGGCGGCGGCGCCGGCTCCGCTACCCTCCCCCCCAGCCTCCCGCCCTTAAGCCGCGGCGCGGCGGCGGCGGCAGCGGCAGCAGCGGAGGCGGCGCGGGGCATGCTGGGCCGGCGAGGCCGTGCTCTCCGCGAGACTCGGCGGGTGGCCGGCGGCTGTGGTCGGAGGCGGTGCCGGCTCCGGGCTGGGCCAGGCTCGCGCCGCTCGAGAGGAGGGTCGGAGAAAGGCGACACCGCGCTTCCCCGGCTCCCGGGACTCTGGCTGCCAGCCCAAGTGGAGGTGCGGGCTTTCTTCGTGACTCCGCGGAGGCCTCCGCCTTTCCCAGACGTGGTGCTTTTGCAAACGCGGATCCCTCTTGCCGGAAAGTTGCCCACCCGCCTCCAAGTTCTGGTGGAGCACCGTCCGGATCCGACTCTTGGGGCGGAGGGGTAGTTTGGCGGGCTGGAGTGCAGGTTTTGCATGCAGGAGCTTTATCCTCCAGCATCGCACGATCTCCCTGAACTGGGTGTGTCCTTCCTACTACCCCAGTCCCAAATAAATCAGATTTGCGGTCACCCTCTCCCAAGTAAGGCAACTGCGTCTTTCTCTGAGCTGTCACTGCCCACTGACAGCGCCGAGGCCCCAGCCAAGTCTCTCCTCCCCTTCTCTGCCTGCTCCTAGTGCTGGACTCTGTCCAGCCTTCCAGGTGGTCTCACCCGAGGTAGGCAGCTATTGGTGCGCTGCACACAGACCAATCGCAAGGATATGCAGTTCTAATCAGCTTGTGAACTGTGGATTCTGCAGTTGCTTTAGTCAGATATCTCCATGGGTGCGTTAGTGCGGTTAAAAGCCATTTTCCTGCTTTCTCCCTCTTAACTGAATCTACATCCATTTATTTAACAACTCTACTTTGGAAAAAAGAGAAGAAAACAAAAAACACATGGGGAAAAAAGTACTTTGGAGTCTTCTTGGGATAATCTGTCAACCCTCCCTCCAAAGCCAGGACCGGGGGCGATAGCACAGCACCTAGGCCATTGGTCTTGCACAGGCCCACCTGGCTTTGATCCTCGGCATTCCTGTGGTCCGAGTACTGCCAGTAGTTAAGTAAACTCGGGCACATCTGGGTGTAGGCTCAAAACAAAAAGAAACCCAAAGGGAAAACCCGGAAATATCCAGTGCAAAGCCGTTGTGTCCATTCCACTTACAGAATAAATCCTAGAGTCTGACCTTTGCTCCCTACCCTCTCTAGCAAACACCAGTACTCTCAGCCAGCATTCTGCTCTGCTACTCTAATGTTGCAATGATCTCCAAAAGGGTCTTCTACTCCACCACTTCTCCCAGTGTTCCACTGCTTCCAAGTGTTCCAAGTGAACCAGCCTGACTGGGTGCTGGTTCCGGACAGTGCTGGGCCTCACCAGGGGCCACCCCTAATGGTGCTGGGGAGAGTGAAGATGCTGGGATCAGACTCCAGACAGGCTAAACTCAGGGCCTGGCATGTGCACTTCTGCTCTTTAAGCTATCCCCTCCCCGTCCCACCTTTATTTACCCTAGTGCTTTTATTTATATTTACTTGGTTTGGGGGGCCTACACCCAGCTGTGCTGGGGCTTACTAATCCTGACTCTGCTCAGGAATCAATCCTGGTGGTTCCTTGCGCCGAGTCAGGGCTCAAAGCTAAGTTAGCCCAGTAACTAGTTTATTTTTAACCCAGGTGCCAGAAGGATGTTGTGAAAAATCAAGCGCATAGCTCTTGTACCATGTCTTTCCCCATGACCCTCCTTACTTATAACCATACACTTAGCTCCTTGCAGCCTGGCTTCCACATTCTCCTTCATCCTGAACTTTGCTCCCCCTCCTGATCTCTGCTCAAGTGCCACCTCTAGAGATCACTTTCCTTCCAGTCCTGGTCACACCTGCCTTACTGCCTTCTTGCTTCGCTTCACAACACTTACTTCTCTTTTACTCCTTTTCCTTCATAGCATTTCTCAGTCCCTGTATGTCTTTCATCATGTGTGTGGGCCTCGCTTCTTCACTAGTTCTTATGTTTTAGAGGCAGAAGTGTTTTGGTCGCTGCTGTGCCAGCGAGACCTAGTTGAACAGCTGGTGTGAGGCAGCTGCTCAGTCAGAAAATTGCTGAATGTCTGGGAAGTGGAGTGAGCAAATGGCAAGAAGGCGGGTGACCCTAAAGGGGGAAGCGGACTGCGCCGAGGTCAGTGCTTGCTGGCTTCTGAGGAAGCCTGTAAAGGTTGGTTCAAGACAGGTTTCCTGCCAGGAAGTTGAGCTCTTCTTTCCTCTTTTCCTCTTCTGATACTGGAACTTAGCTTATGTTCTCCTACTGGGGTGAGCTATTTTGTCTCTTGCTATAAGCTGAAAAATGTCAGGTTTACAACTACAACTTCATTCTAGATCCTGATTCTCGGGGATCACACCCTATATTTACTAGAGACCATTTACTTGGGTGTTCAAAGGTGCTTCTTAACCAACATGTTCAAAATCGTCTGCAATTACTTCCTGCCTTCCCCGAGATAAACCTGTCCTTTATGCATGTTCCCCTCAGTGTCGCTAGCCTCAGGATTCACCCAGGTGCCAAATCTGGAACCAAGAGTCCAATCACCAGTCTTGTTAATATCACCAAAACAATTGTGCAGTTTTGCTTTTTCTTTTTTGGGTTTTGGTTCCATATCTGGTGTTGTTCAGGGGCTAATACTGGTTTAGAGCTCAGGCATCATTTGCTCTTGGTGGTGCTTGGAGGATCACACAGTGCTAAGGATCAAATCTAGTTTTCTGCTTTCAAAGAGTGTATTCCGGCCTGCTGAGCTATCTCTCTGGACATAGTTGTCACTTTATGTTTGTTTCTTGATTTTTATGTATGGGCCACACTTGGCATTGCTCAGGGGGCTACTCCTAGTCTGGTGTTCAGGGTTCACTCCTGGCAATAGGATCAAACTTGGACCTCTTTGGGAGCTGGATAGAGAGAGTACACCAGGTAAGGCACTTGCCTTGCATTCAGCCAAACCGGGTTTCATTTCCAGCACCCCATATGTTCCCTAAGCACCTTTGGAGTGATCCCTGAGAGCTGAGCACCAACTGTGGCCCCAAACACCTAAGCAAAACAAAAGGAAGTTGGGCCTCTCACAGGCAAAGTTCGTGTCTCAACTCTTTGAAATAGCTCCCTGGTACTTTGTTTTCCAGTTCATAGTTTTCCGAGTCAGGTAGTAGGCACAAATACAACTGATCATCTTGGTAGCCACAAATGTGTTAGACACATGAATCCCCAATGTCTATGCTAGGATGAGGTTGATAACAGATGCCTTTTACTACCAGAGCTTCTGCCAAATTCAGATCCCATGCTGATTCCCTGTTTACGGGTCATCAACAGGGGAAAAAAATCCTCTCCAGTGAATGTTTACAGCTATAATTTGTGCTCAAGAATTTCTACATAGAAATGTTAAAGAGTGACAGATCAAAGAGAGGGGACAGGACAGGAATCTTGTCCAAAATTATGTTTATAGCTAACACTTTAATGAGCTTACTTTAATTTGCCTGATGAGGTTGGGAGAATATGGAATTAACAAGGCTGTATCCTTTATTGCCTTTGGTCCTGGTCAGTCATAACTCCCAAGCATCCCCTCTCCAGCCACACTCCTGACACACTGGGTTACTTTCTCTCCTAGAACATACATATCACTCTCCTCCGATCGTTTCTTATTCTCCTATTTGATAGGAAAGTCTCTCTATCCTGTCTATATTTGATAGACAATATTCAGCCACTGAATATTGGTGGACACAGATACACCCGGCAGAGCAGAAACCAGCTTTCCCTGTTGAACCCCCCTGCATTCCATGGACCATGAGAGCAACTTCCGACCCCGAGTCCACCATCCCGATGGAGCTTCGGAAGAGCCCAGAGAAACCCCCACACCTTGCTGGTAGCGATCAATTTTAACAATCCACACTCCGGCAGCGTAAGATCTCTACCCAGCAGATTAATCCAGTCTCCAGCCTGGCTTGTCAGAAACCCAGCCTACAAGGACCCACCCTGCAGAGACCCGCCCTTCAGAGGAGAGTATTTCAAGCCCAGGAATGCTTGAGCCTAAGACACAGGTACACCCGGCAGAGCAGAAACCAGCTTTCCCCATTGCGGGCTGCCGCTCATGGATCCACGCGATTTACCTCCAAATTACCATGAATATTCTACCCACCCCTCTGAGAGAGCCCCACAAAGTAATGAGAATATAGCGCCCCACGGCAGAGCCTGGCAAGCTGTCCGATGCGTGTTCGATATGCCAAAAACCAGTAACAGAAATGTTTATTTTCCTGACCCCGAAAGAGCCCTTAATATGGCAGCAGTAAGAAAGGCGAACAAGCAGTGCCTGATAAAATTTCATGGCCATCCTAGGCTGCCAAAGCGAAGGACTAAAATGACTGTCTGTACTTTCAATGCACGCGCGCTGGCATCGGAAGCATATATTGAGGATCTGATGGTGCAAGCGCAAAAGATCAAGTGCGACATCATTGGTCTGACTGAGATGAGAAAGCGTCAGTTGCATCATTCTGTATTTGACACGGGAGAAGAATTGTTCCTTGGAATATGCGGCGAAAAGAGGCATTGGTGGCGTTGGTGTCCTTGTCAACACAAACATAGCCGTCAACATTGATTCATTTGAATGCCTAACAAACTGAATAAGATGATTACACTTGAAGAGATGTGGCCCTGCCAGCAATTTCTATCTTCATTGTCTACGCACCAACATC